>JANSTX010010211.1:0-18876 GCA_027564355.1 Penthetria funebris | reverse complement strand
TTTTATTTGCAGAACAAATAAACGCGTTGTCTCACACCTAAATTGATCTCTTTCAATAGACTTGCCTACATTAGCAAGGACACACGGTACGAATAATAACTGTTATAAATTAATTTTACTGATAAATACAATGAATATATTAAGTAACTTACAGTTTACATAGCATATTTTTCTATATCAGTTTCATAGATTTTAAATATATATAAACACTATTTGATTATAATCCACAGTGATAATTGAAAATCTGTACTAAATTTTACAAGAAAAATTTTATTGTGGTTTTTCGAACAGTTATGTTAGCATCCAATATAATTTATTTAAATTGCGAATATATATAATAGTGGCTGCCAAATATTTGAAATTATAGTAAATTTGTGCAATTGTCAAAAGAATTCATTTATTGCTATTACTAAGACAGTGTGTCCTTGCTAATGAAGGCTACTGCAATAATAAAAAATGTTAGCAAATTTTGTGTGTCTATCTTTTCAAATATTCATGTAAATATCATCTAAGTCTATAAATATGAAGATAAATAATATTATAAGCATACTTGTATATATGGTCTGATTAACTTAATAAATCTTTTGAATCCGATGTCATTTTGATATACAAAACCAAGTAAGGTCTTTATGCAATGAATGATGTATTATGCGGCATTAATATAATATTACATATATACATATAGTATACACGACTATATGATACTAATTCTATATACTATATATTAGAATATACGAGTGGTATACAAATGATAGTAATACACTTTTTATAACTTCTAATTGAACAAGTTCAATTACGAGTACTTATATATACTCGTATTTTGTTTACATATGACAATTTGAATTGTGTTTGTACACATATATTTTTGTGGTATGAAGTAAATTAAAGGTACCCCGGTACGAACTTGTACCATACCATATATATACATATATGTTAATAAAGAAGAAATGTTTATTATCTTAAATTAAATTAAAATGAATGCAATAACAGACAATAAAAAAACCCAATACAAAAAATTGCGCAACAGTAGTGACTTTAGCTGAGCTGAGTAATAAATTAAATAATATAAAATGTGGAAATATAAAATAGGTTGTACTATTGGTATACGAGTATTATGAATTTAAAGATCTGTGACATTTAGATGAACGTATAATAATGTGAATGTCAAGAAATGATCAACAAATTAAGCAAAGATTATCTAAATCACAATTAGTACGTATAAACGGTCTGTGAGAAGATCGCAATCATTCCGATGACCATATATAGATGAATTCACATGTTAAGTTGGTTAACATGGCTGAAACTATATAGTACAAGTAACTACATCAGACTGTGTATGACAATTAGCAATTATTGGAGAAACTTATACAGTCTATATGATGTACAAAATTTTAGAGGATTTTCAAATGTTTGCAGTGATCAATATTTGGTTTTGAACAGATTGTTATTAAGATTTTAAAGTCATAATGCTAATTGTACGTATTAAAGTGTATATATTGTACTCCATAAATACTACGCAATTTCAAATGCGTTTGATTCTATGATACAATTTCTTATATTTTGATACAATTTCTTATATTTTTATCAATCGTAACAGGGGAACATAACATATAAATATAACGAAAATCAAAACAGAATTAATTTTAAAGTATTTTTCCAAAGCTGTTTTTTAATTGTTTGTTTTTAACTCATGTTTGGGGATTTCTTTTTTTTTTGCTTGAAAACAAAAACTTGTTTGAAAGCCAAAATGTTTAAAGATATATTTTATTATTAAATTTAACAAATATTTTAATATATGGTATGATACACAAGAATTGAATTTATAATAAATGATAATCATCAATTACTTATGATAAATATAAAAATAAATAATTTGAACATGTACTTTTTTAGTCCTTTCTTATTTTTGAAACTCATTTTTTTTCCTTACTATTTCACTCACAAATTTCATGCAGAATAAGATATTTGATGTAGGTTTACATAATAGAAAAACTAAATTATAAATTAATAGCAAGAGTGATTATTTTTCGATAATAAATTATTTGTTAATGGATGGATTTTTATTCTGTTTCAGAATGCTATTTCAATATTGACATAGATTATCTAATTTATGACCAGTCCAATTGGTAGAAAAAAATGTTTAAGACGATTGTTGTGAAATTTAACATTTAAATATAATTGGTAGCATAAATATTAATTTGTATAGTAAATATTGAACATGCAGATATCCCCCATAATCAACAAATGCGTATCAAATGCAATTTTATATAATAAAACTACAAACACACATCCAATTTATCAACCCAGAAAAATGAATTAACAATTAACACACCTATCAGGCGAGCATAATTGTGAACTAGAAAATGGAATAATTTTTAATGTATAATATGTATACGTTGCTTTTTCTAAAAAATTGTATTAGGAGAACATAACCCATTAAAAGTAAAAATAAAACCACATTGTAAACAACGTGTCCTAAACAAAATATCTGAAATTCATCAAATGTGTAACAGGCGAGCAGAAATATTTAAATTATGTTTCAGTTCAATACGAGTATTATATACGTAAACATCATAAACTTTGATTGCAAAATATTTTTGTTTGTAAATTATGGTTATTCTTGTGAGGCCCTGGCATCAAAATAAATTTATTAACATTTAACTTAAGACCAGGGTTTCTATTATGAAAATTTAAATGATTTTCCATTTTTTTATGATACTTACAAATAATAGGTGAATAATGAAAAGTATATGCTATAGTTTCAATGTAACTTAAATAATATTGTGTGTGATTTTTTGTGTCTGTTTAACTAAATGTATCGAATGATTTTACATATGGTGGGTTACTTTTCTTAGAAATCGGCAATTGTAGATATTCATTATTGAAATAAAAACAGTTCGTCATCTAGCAAGATATCCGGAAATCAATGAACGCGTATCAGGGGACCAGAATCATAGAAAATACAATTTTATATAACGAAATAACAACACATACCTAACTTATTAACCCAGAAAAATTACTTAGAAACAACCGATCAATCAGGTGATCATAATAGTGAACTAGAAAATGCGTGTTCGACAAATAAGTTACATGTTCTCAAAATAATTATTAATTGAAAAATGTGTTTTTAGTAAGTACATGGTTTACTGGGGTTTTTTTTCGTCACATAACCTCACAATTTTATTGCATATCCACACCATTTCACCTCATAACCTCTTATTTATATATATATTATATTATGATCAATAGCATAGACAAATATAAAATTGATAATTATAATATTAAAAATAATAGGTATTTGAGTAAATTCTTATGTATTTATAACATAATATGTGAACTAACATTTTGTTTCCGTCCATCAATATATCATATTTTCTGTAATAAATATTTATTCTAGATATTATGTATATTTTAATCAAATAAGTACAAATATCGTATACATTGTCATTAGTTTGCTAGATAACTTCTCATATATTTAAACCAATTATTTACTCATTGCCTGTAGCATTAATTCGAAAATATGGTTATGTACAAAGTTTTATTATACGAACTAGTGTATATATGTATTGTAATCTGTGTATGTACGTAACGTAAGACTATATCGTATTATTCGTATAATATTCTATCGATAATATATAGTCATATTGAAAAGGTTTTATTTGCCGGATGTTGAACTTCAATTAACTTTTTGCTCCTCTCTTCACATTCAATAGTTTACAGAATTTTATACATTTGGTTTTTTTTGTATTTTTAAATTTTATTTTTTAGTTTTGAATTTATTTGTTAAGGAAGAACATAACAAAACTTATTTATATATGGACTGAATTTAATCAAATTTATTGATTTTTATGTATTTAGTGGTACAGCTTGGTATAGTAGTTCCTTATTTCTGGGTCAATGGAAAACATATATATACACATAGAGTATACAAATTATAATACATTCACTCAATTATTTATCTGTTGGAATATAAAGGTTGTTCGAGCATAATATACTATATAGGTAGTGAATGGAATGCCCGAATAATATCTAGAGGTTTTTCAACAGTAATTTACGTCCCCGTGATAGTATGCATATGGTGTTTAGGAAAGCCACCAGATCTCTTGGCCTTATAGCTGCAATTTCCGATAGATTAGGTAGTATATGCCTACCTAGCAGCCTATATCTCTGCTGGTATTATGGTAATACTTATATGACTTCAATATAAGTTGAAAAAACTATACAAATGAAACAGTTCCTATACGCTTCACATGGCAAAAAAAAAAAACAATTTTCTATACCCTGAAGAAAAAACAAATAATGAATTTAAAGTGTTGAAAACTACCTAACACTTCTGCTTGCCTAATACAATTTTTTTTAAAATAACTTGTTTTTGTATGGATGCTCGCTCGTATAATTGTGGTGATCTAGTGATTTAACATCCAAATTGATGATCATCTGTATACTTCACATGTGCAATACAATGATTACATACTATGACACGGCTTATTCGTACCGGTTTCTATATATGAACTTTTATATATAAACTTTTCGAGTTATACTCTGTAATGATTGGTTAATTACCATACATAATTATTTGTCCAGAAAATATTTATCCATGTAATTCATAGAAAATTCCCATATGATAACTTTAAATTAAGCTACTTTTATTAATGGACTAAGCTAACTATACTTTAATATTGTATTTGATTTATATGTTTATTTTGTTATTTATCGTATGCCTTAATGACTAATGAGTACAACATTTATTTAAAAAATATTTTTGAATTATGTTGAAAACAAGTACAGGTACGAGTACGAGTACACACCTATTATTAAATTGATTGTATATTTATTAGTATGCATATATATGTATAATTACCCTTGAATAAGTCAATCTTATATGACCTTATCAATTCATATTTTCGTTTGTAATAAGATAAATGTTTTTAATGGACAACCGGAAACCGGTCCTAAAAACATTATTGTTGATAAATTTAGATGCAATTTCAGAAGAAATGTGCATTACCATGCATGAAATGCATTTCAAAATTCGATACATATAAAGAATTTATAGTATATCAAACTAATAAAATTGTTTAGCAACATAATTTCTATAACTATAGTCTGACAACATAAAAACTTAATTTATTTGTATTAAAGAGATCTTAACAAGTTTCCCGAAAATATAACATACACAATATTCCCGAAAATGTATTCAGAAAGCATTAAATGTACCAACGTTTTTCATCAAACACAAAAATTGAAATTTATCGAAAACGGTTAGAGATAGAGACATTGTGTAAACGGTAAAATACGTAGTAATACCTACTACATTTTAAATACATATGATAGATATTCTGCACCAATAATTAGTTGCGATAAAACGGAATAACTCATGATATTACACATATTTTAGCATCGATTTTAATTGCAAAAGATGCGCAACGACTTTCTACATATTGCATCCTCAGACACGAAAACTCTATCTATAACCGTTTCTGAGATATTTGCATTTTAAATAAAATAGATCTTCTGAATATTATGATGTCCTGATACAAATCCACAAACCTATGAAATGTACCAATGTTTTTCATCAAAAACAAAAATTGAAATTTCTCGTAAACGGTTCGAGATAGAGACATCGTGTAAACGGTAAAATACATAGTCATGCCTATTACATTTTATACACATATAACAGATATTCAGCAACAACAATTAGTTGCGAAAAAAACGGAATAACTCATGCTATTACACATATTTTAGCATCGATTTTAAGGAAGGAAATGTAATATGGTCTTTTGCTCATTATCCAGGTTATTCAAACTTTCAATAAATATAATGTATTATATTAATTTGGCAGGCGACCTCTGTGCAAAATGAATTAGGATAAAAACATGGTAATGTACATTGACTGTGTTATAGAATCTTTTGTCGAAACAGAGTAACGTTCTAATGAGTGTGCTAAACCAGTTACTAATCTCCTTATTTTTGATAGCATAACAATATTGCAGATACTCTATAGTAGATTTGTCGTAGCTGTAATGATGCGATGCGGTACAGTAATAAGTTGTTTTGGACCCCTGAACTTAAAGACTAACTTCGATTCTATGAGCGAATGTCAGGCTTTAGCTATAATCAGTCAATTTGTAATGAATTCATTGACATCACAAAATACAGGAAGGTGAATAAGCTACTCATACACTATATATTTTTTGAAGTTATTTGTCACGATGATTGCGAGGTATTTTTAATATGCATAATAAAATAGAATTATTACACATTAAACTCTATAAATAATCGATAAATACGACTACTACTTCTCATTTCAATAATAAAGTAAGACTTCCGTTGATTTATTTTTCTTTTTTTTTTCTTTTAATTTAAATAAAATAATACAAACTTAAATTGTCTTCTACATAATATACAAAATCTATGTGTTTATACTTTCATCTAGGTCACGACTTCTCGTAGCTTTCTTTTAATTTGGCTAAATAGGTCTAATTGTTGGACAACAATTATGATATGTTTATATGTTGGAATTAATTTTCAAGTCGTGTAACAATGTGTTTTCAAAGAAAAACTTTATAATTTTTATAATTTCAGTTTATATTTTCATTTTGTTATTTGAAACGACTTTATTCGCTCTGTCACAAAAAATCAAAATATTAACAAGATAATTTCTTTTATTAAAGAAATTAATTTATTAACACAATGAATACAACGTATAACCAATTTCCTCTGCGGCAAAGTTAATATGTGATACAATTTATGTATATTATTATAAATGTTTACACATTGTATAATATCATATTTGGTACAGTGAGGGCTAACTAGTTTGTGGATTTGTAGAGTCGGTATTCAGTTTAAAATGTTCTGGAAATTTTGGTAGAAATGAATTTTGTTCTGTTCTTTGTCTAGACAGTGGTTCTTACGAAAATTGTAATCATGTTGACTGTATGTATCCAAATTTAGCATGCCTTTGATTATCTGTATACGTGATTGATGTATGGTTTGTTGATCTTTGAGGCATGAAAAAATGCAAAGATGTAGATTTAACCGTTCGTTTTCAATAAATAATACGTGACAGAGTTAATGTTTTCCTGATCAAAGTAAGTTAAAGTAAAGCAATTTTTGGATTGACGAAAATATTTCCAATTATATATAATTGAACAGATTGATAAAATGACATTAAATAGCAAATGTATCAGGAGAACATGATTTTCAGCATTCATAAGATGCAATACTACACTGCCTACATCTGCTCTCCTTACACTTCAAAGTTGTAGATAAAGCAGTTTTACAATGAACTGTATCAGGAGAACTTGATTATCAGAAAGATATTTTGTGAAAAAATATTTAAATATCTCCTGAACGTATGCAAATTGAGGTAGCACATCTACTTATCATATACCTTTAATTTCCTGCATGATTGATACGTAAAAACTGAAAATCGTGCTCTATTAATATTTTTTTTGGAATATTTGTTACATTAATAGGATATATGCACTACGCGAATGTCTACATTAAAATCATGAAGATGTAGTTTTAATGATTTTCAAGATATTTCGATTTTTCCATTAATAATACATTTTAGCGATTATCATTTTCTGATGCAAATCCCAAAAGGGCATATTCAAATATTTTTAGTAAGTTCCAGTTTTAGATCGCCATATAAGTCTTCATTTGTTTTCGTCAATTAAGGCCAATATACGTACATTATATGCTTAATCTATTAAAATCAATTCAAACAATATAATTAATATGTACACGAGTACTGTAACTAATTCATAAATTAAATGTCATTATCATACGACATATGTCTAATTAATTCAATTAAATTATAGATTTAATAATAGCATTAAAATACATAATTTATCCTTGAAATAATATAAAAAATGGATTGCATTTTTTCCCGAGTACAATACATGAGTAAAAAAAAAATTAAAAACAGACACGACAGAACTAGAAATTATACAGAAGATAAAATTAATTAATAATATTTGATATGTTAAAATCATTAATTTCATATTATTGACAGTATTATTTTAGCATATTATTTTATATAGAAAAAATTAATTTATTCATAGAACACTAAACATATAGTGAGACAAAATTAATTTAGAATTCTATTGCATTTTAGCTCGTTTTTAAATCCAAAATTTATATGCACCTCAAATCACTATATGCACTAATAAATTATTATATGATAAATAAAATTTTAAAACTCGGTTAGTACGGGATTAGTATATTTATACGGAAAATAAAATATCAAGGACTTTTACGTGCATTTGAATAAATATTATTTATTTACCTGTATGTGATTTCAAATGATATTAAATTGTATTCAGGACTATAATAAGTGCTAACAAATATAAACAATCCAATTAACCAGGAATATGCTATCAAGTAATGGGCATCTATGCGCTTTGCTAAGAATTGAGGGAAGTTGCCTAATAATGTGAAAGCCACCAAACTCTAGTATACATGCCAAACATTTGTCGAGCCTTTTGTATCCGTTAATACTATTTCCGGTGACGACAGTTTTTCTTTTAAATATATGTGGTCATTGAACGCACTCAATATATTATAAAACATCGTAGCTTATATACTATTTGAATCTAGTAGCTTCCTCTATTCCAAAATTTTTTAATTTATATAACTTTTCCCTTTATTTTATATAATATAACCGTAATTAATTATAGTTTATTGTTCTGTATATTGGAAACACTTGATTATAAGAAACTTAATAAATATATTTGATATGTACATATATTATTGCTATCCAAGCGATACTCTACAACAACCTTCTATGTTATCTTGAAGCAATAATAAATATTTACAAAAGTTTTAATTGAGAAATAATAACATCAAACAAAATGAATATGAGACGAGCCTTTCTAAAAGTTGACAGAAAGTTTAAGGTTATTTTAAGGGTGACTCGAAAATGCTGTTCAGATTTTATAATGATTTATATTTATCTGAAAAAACTTTCATAAACTTGTTATTTGCATGAATTATACACAATTCTTTGAGAAAGTTCACATAATTATAACGGTTTTCATAATGATTAAATTGTATAGTGCATAAGGTAGTTTTAAAATTAATTGTGAGTGACCGGAGGCGGTAATTACCGTACTAATGAGAACTATTAGTTGAAAACGATATTTTAATGTATACTTAAAAATAAGAAATCATTGGCAGTGTGTACATATGATTGACTGGAAAAATGAGTTTTGGTTTCAAATGTAGGGCTATTAAAAGACACTGTATTCAGAAACTACTTCAAGGGGCGATTGTTACAGTACAGCATAAAGAATAACTATATATTCAAGATCTTGTGAATAATATTCTAATGTAAATAATAGAATTTTAAAAAATACATCGAAAAATACTCATATAAATTTAAATGCTTAGTATAACACCTTTATCAGTAGATTGATTTAGAAGGGCATTGTTATCGATTTTCAGTAGATAAATTTTAATTTACTTTCACAAGTAAGATATATAATAAACATCAGAGGATGTAGTAAAGCAATGAACGCATTTAGGAGGTTCAATTTCTTCACTATAGATACGACTGATACGACCTTTTGAAATACCTATAAAGCTATACATTTTATACCAGAGAATTTTCCAATTTCCACTTTATAGGTTATATATAATAAGGTAGAGTGCTTTCTTTCCCTTTGTTATTCTTGAACATTGCTGAAGACTATTGGCTATAATAATAGAAATAAATTTTCCAAACTCCAATTTTTATTTTCCAAAATTTGGTATAGTTTTCTTTGTATAAATTTATATGGAGTACATACAATAATATTATTTGGGATAAGGGATTGATATATAGTTGATTAGAATTCAATTACTGAATTAGGATAAATGAATTAAGTGAATATATTAGCCATTAGTTTGGATTTATTTTTAAATTTAAGTGCCCCATTAAATTTTATTCGAATAAATTATACATAAATATATAGTTTGGGAATACAAATTTGAAAATTAAATTAACACCAATAGAGATAAACTACTCGTATACGAGTATTATATTGAATTTCTAGTTTAGCTGAAATAATTTTAAAATAATGGTAATAATTGAATATATCAACAAATTATGTCAAAATTAAATTTTAATTTTTCAGTGCAATATAATCATCGCAAAGATCTTTGAAATTGAAAGTTAAAACAAAATTCCTTTACAACACATCGACCTCAGATGTTTATGTAGTATTCAAGTTGAAGGGACATCAGTAAGAGGCTATAAAAGCAATATTATGGATAGTGACTACAACAAAGTGGTTTCTACATAAAACCGAATTAATGAAATGTAGGTAGAATTTAGTCAGAGCATATCCTAGTTGAGAAGGGATGAGAAAGAAAGAAGAAATAATTCAGGTGATATGCTGTTTGATGTAAGATCCGAGAAGACATTGTGCTGACTTTAGATAATTTTTTCAGTATAATTTCTGAAGGATGAAGCAATGTAGACGATAGAGTTAAACTTGCATTCTGTCGAAATCACATTAGAGTGTCTTCACGAGACACTTAAATTAATGAGTCAGATATAAATATGACCTAAAATGGAATAATAAATGCTGCTCATCTATTAAGTAAATTTCAAATTAGTAATTAAAAGATTGATTTTCTAAATTGTAATGAAAGTACCGTCTTCTCATCTAGCAAACATGAAAATTAATGTAAGAATTGTTACTTTCTGGGGCATTGATTTCACATAAATATAGACTCACTTCACCTTACGATTTTGAAACAAACATACGACTATATCATTTAGCATATTCTAATATTTAACATATTACCTTGTAAAATCATTAAAGATTTCACTAATCATTGTCAGTAATAACAATAATTTTTATTTCAACAATAAAAACAGTGATTATTTGATGAAGAACTATTTTTTGCAACTTCTTAAAGCTGAATACTGCAATTTGCTTTCTAAATATTATTTATGGAAGGTCACAAAATGAATTTGCAACTAATTTCTTATGAATATGTCATTTATTCAATTAAAACTTTGATGTTCTTATTCATTAAAGTCATAATATTACAATTACCTGTAAAATATTTTTTAAAAAAATAATTTAAAATGCCACGTTGATCCAAGATTTTTGCTTGTAGTTATCATGAACAGAAACCGAGGTCCAAATGCTCCCGAGAACAATATTTTAAACGGAAAATTATACAATTATTATATTATTATTACATTAATTGTTGCGAATGAAGGTTCGATTGAGCTTAGAAGAGGTTACGGAACCAAAACATATGGTTCACCAAAATATCCTTGATAAAGGTTTTGTATTGCCCACATGATCACAAAGTTGTTGGTATTTTGTCAAAGTGAAGCATTAATTTTGTCAAAGTAGAACATTAAAGTCGTCACGTTATAAAACCGGATTGAAACCTACATAGTCTTCGAAATGATTAACAAATTGCCACCATTTTCAGCTATGTACTTTAATTAGCTCAAGCTGTATGTATATATTTGTGTCAAAGTCATATCTTTTAATCTGATTCACTTCCACTACAATTAAGATTATTAAATCTGTCAAATTTAAATATTTTTTTATCACTGATACTCTGCATTTCGTATGGATTTTAGTTCTTGCCAGAAGTGAAACATTTAGTCTTTATCAAATATTACTTACATGCTATATAGGGATAATATTCAACTGAACTACCGTTATTCGTTATGTTATAGAATGATATAGAAAAAATAATTTTATGCTTTATATATGAGAGAATATACTCTCCATTGAAAGTTTCAAATCATTGATATAAATTTAAACATCCTCTTAGTATTAATACCATAAAATTATAATAATAATCTATGTATATTATAAAAATGTGTTGTAATAACTAACCTGTTAATCCATTAGTATAATTTATTGAAATTACTATTAATATAGTCCAAATAACAGCAGCTTCCATAATATTCCATATTTTGGCGGAAAGCTGTGCCACTGGTGTTTGCACCATACTTTAAAATGGTTTCCAATGCTTGTTATATTGACAATGTGATTTGATCAAGAATAATTTTTGTAATCCAATAAAGAAATGTATGGTAACATCACTTTTTTAACCAAAAACACTTACGAAAACACGGATTTTTTTTTTTAAATATATATGCACTTTGGTAATTCACAAGACCATTCAATATTGGGGGAAGCACAAAGTACCTATAAACACTTTATGTATTATTAATTTATTTTTTGATTAATTTAATTTTATTTATATTTTTATTTATATTTTCTTCTTATAATATTTATTATAAATGTCGTAGATTATAAAATTGTTACTCAAAAAATTTCACTTTATAACAAATTATTAACATAAAATAACACAGGAAATACTTGATTTTCTTTCTGTTACTTTTTCTCGTACGTATTTAAAATATTTACATACTGCGACCGTATACGTACTTGCTATATAACTACACATATAACAAATTTAAGTCTTTGAAGAAAAATTAAATTAAAAATAATAAAATAAAATAAAATATTATTAATATTTTTATTTTTAAATATGTAATTTATTATATAAATATACGATTGCATACAAAATAAAAATAAATTAAATAATAAGCCATGTGAGTGCCATTTTTTAACAATCCCAATGATTTTGATTCCTTTGCAAAAAAAAGGATTCATATATGGTGGTGGTGGTTTATTTTTTTGTTTGTTCCTGATTTTTTTTCCCATTTATCCCTTTTATATGTGAAAATGCATTTTTATGCATGTCAGTTACAAAATATACGAGTACATAGCTGTCTGGCTTTTGATTTACACCAGAATGAACATATAAGTGCTATAGAATTTTATGGATGGAATTTATTATAGTATTTTTAAAAAATATAGACAAGATAATAGCCCATAACATACATTTCATTCATTAGGATTTGTTATTTTATATTTTTTAAAAAAATACTCAACTAATTTCTTTGAAACTATTGATTTTCTATTTAAAATGTCGAAGATCTAATGAAAGTTACTGGCAAATGTAAACAGTTTTTCCATGCATTAAAATAGACGTACACAATGTGGGCAAAGATTTAATTGCATACAGTAATGAAAATTGTATGAGTATATTTACGTAGAACTATGGTCGGAATACCACCAGAACCAGATATCAAAACTTTTATGATTAATACATATGACTTTCAATTGAATACAATAGGGTTTCAATGTTTTAATTGATCCTAGGTATTGCTTGTACCATATCACGTTCCAGTTTGATAAAATTTGAAAAATGTACAGTAAATATATCAGTTATTAGTATGCAAAACTCTTTGCAATGAACCAAGGAGTATTCGTTGCTTCAATTGACTGTCGAATTGATATTAAGCATATTACATTAATTATGCTATTTTGTTCTCGCCAACGTTACCAGTGTGTATAATAGCAAATTAATTCGATCACTGAAGTGGCGTTACATTTTATCTCACTGATATTTGCAATTCATTCTGAGGAAGAGATATGTAGTCACAGTGCATTTAGTAATTACTTTGAAAAATTATTAATAAAACACGTAGTGGACATTGTGTTCTGATTGTGTTGGATATTTTGCATCTTTCGAGCATATATTTATTTGCAGAACTGTCCCATTTATGTACAATATTATAGATCCTCAATCACTTAATATTCTAAAATTTCTATATTTTTAAATATATTATTGATTACTTTCTAATGGGATAATCAATATACAATTTACAAATATTCAAGTTTTCTGCTAATAAATTATTTTAAAGTAAACATTTACAATATTTTCTATTTATTTACGAATAAATGCAATGTAACACATTAAATGCATATTGAAATATTAAAAAAAAAATAAAATAAAACGAAACCTTTAAACTGCATCTATAAATTACCTGACTTAATGCCATTCAATGTAAATAGTAAATGACTAGACTTTAGCAATTATAATTAAAATTTTAATTTAACAATTTATGAGGGGTTAAGTGATATGAGCAGGATATAATATTTTTCTTTTTGGTAATTCCCTAATTTAAATTTGACAATTAGATGATTTCATTAGTTAGTTGCATATAATATATTATACTTAACAATATTGTAATGATTCACCAGTGTGATGGATGCAAATATTAAAAATTATATACATTTTTACTTTAACAAAACCAAATATACTTCGCAAAGACACTTGGAATCGAACATTTATCATTTGAATTATTAGTCCATATAGTTTTGCAATATATCGATCATATTATTAACATCATCTTAAACTATATACCATAGACGGATGCAGCACATCAAAATTACTTCGCCATTTGGATAAGTAATATAATAATATTTTCAATTATCAAATAATTAAGACTGACATTAACACCAGCGTCAGTTGTAACGTTCCAAGTACCAAAATAAGAGAGTGCGAGTTGTAAGCAGACAGCTGACAGTTGTTCTAATTGCATACTAGTAACAAAAACCACATTAAAATCTTGAAATCTATTAAAAACATTTTTATCTGTAAAGGTTCAAGTCATTGATGTAAATATTAAACATCATCTTAAGTTCTTGCGATGTATGTGAACACAGAATGTTTAAAGATGGGATTCTCAACATGTCTTTTGTAATTCTGAATATTTTACATTATTGGTCGTGGTATACGAATTTGATATCGCATTTATTTGAATTTCATAGTTAAAAAGGTGAATTTTAAACTTTTAGCCATAGCCATTATAAAATTAGAGCTATTCGAAGTGTACGAGAGTACATCTCTAATTTGTTGTAATAAAAAATATTACACCAAATAAAAGTTAAGTACAAAATTCCATACTTATCGTAACATAGAAAACGAATATAAACTTTCATCTTTAAATCGCTTACGTGCAATGAATATTTTGATAGCTACATTTTCTTATTTTTTGAAAGAGCTTAGTAAAAGCACTTTAAACTTTTATTATTTTTTTTTTTTTTCAAAAAACTTTTATCAAAAAGAAGAAAAAAAAGTATGTGAAGATTATGTTTCAAAATTGCATTTGCGATGACAATGGTGTGCTAAAAGTTCATTGTAAAGTTTGCTTTTTATTATATGCTCGTACATATAGACATAACTTTATTATATACTTCTGTAAACATATAAAATATTTTTGAAGTCACGTTTTACACTACAATATTTATGCATATAATGAACCAGAACAGACAAATTTTATCGTAAGCAAATTAGAAGATAAATTTGGAACAGTGTCGAAACCACAACACCAATATAAGAATTGATTAGATGAAATTATGCCAATTATGTTTTCTTACTACAGTCGAACATACACAATGTAAGTAAGTGGTCGCAGGTACGATTATTGTCACCAATTAGGTAAATAATATATCAATTCTATCAACCTAGTTAACTGTGAGCTTCTAACTTGCAATGCTGAAACTTTAAAATTACGTGCGAAACGTCAACAAAGAGCTTCGCATTGAATAGGAATACAATGATGACATTTTTCTTGAGAAAACGGACACGAATTTGAATTTGAAATTGTTAGAATCACGGTTAAAATCGAAATACCGTATTCGACTTAAATTGTGGAATTAACATAGACTGTCTTGCGATTAAAGTTCTAATTTTAAAATACGACAAACGAAAGTTATTTCTTTTCTCAATAATTTTGTCCACTTTAATTGTGCATAGTAGACGTCATCGTCTACATGTGATAGAAAATTGCATAAATACAATTTTTAAGTTGGTTTTAATCAAAATTAAAAAACAAAATTACTATAAAAAATGAATAATTAATTTATAAAAGCGAGAACATAGGAAATTTTTTTTAATAGAAATCAATTTTAGCACACCATTAATTGATTTTGCAAATGAACTTTTATATAAATTCTTGAATGGAAAATTAATGAAAAAAGAATAAAAAAAATTTGATGGAAATTTATAAGATAAAATTGCTTCTCGAAATTTAAGAATTCTTTCTTAATTAAAATAAAAAATACCTTTCACTTTTATTAATGGAAAAGATTGAAAATTTTTGTCAAACATTGCAGGAATGGCAATCCATTTACACGTCAAACATTAATCAAAACCAGAAAATATTGAATCATCCTTGAACTGACAAAGTATAGTTTGCATGAGAATTTAAGACGTACAAATTTAGAGTTTTTTTGTCTAAGTGCGATTTGGTATAAAGAAAACCTTTTAGTTTCTATCAATTCGATTCACACATATGTCATATATAGTAAAGGAATTGGTTTCTATGCTAAAAAGTCAATGAATGAACAGATTCTTAATAAGAAATTAATCGAATTGATAATAATTAATTATTATTACTAGCTTTTTTTGTGTAATATAAAAAATAAGTTATCTCTTGAAAGGCAACCAGGGACACCAACCTATCTACCTATAAAAATTATTTGAACACATCTACCACGCTTCATAATTGTAAATCAATAATTTTCATAATTGTGTGAGAGGTGAATAAAAAAAATAATAGCATTTTGTTCAAAAATCGTCTCCTGTACTAGGAATTCATAATTCAAAAATAGTAAAAACAAAATATTTCACGTTGGCTGCGCCTAATAAAATATCTCGAAATCTGCTAACATGTAACAGGCGACAAAAAATACAGAACGTTCGCATTTTAAATACATTTCATAATTATAGTTATAAAAAAGATGTGGACCAAATTGACAATTTATCGGAATATATTTCCTTTTATGAATTTCTGAATAAATTCCACAAAGGTTTAATGCTAATAAAATTATTCAATTTTTCCGGTTTTTTGGTTACTATTTATGTTTTTTTTATTTTTGAATTTTTGAATATAAATATTTATTCTTCTTCATCTCCATTTCATATTCGAGAGTATATCATAAAAAAAAATGTGTACGCAAAATAGAAAATTTAAAATGCTATTATAGCTGTGAATGACAATCAAATGCTTTTAAAGAAACTATTTTAAATTTGAAAAAAATAGTGGAAAGAAAAAACAACAGAATATTTTTCATAATGAAAAAAAGGTTCAACAAAAAAGGTCACAAAACCACTTCACGACTACGATACAATTCCACGTATTTAATTCTTTGTAAATTATAAATAGGTAAAATAATGATTTAAATTATTAAATAAGATATACAACACTCCCAAAATACTCACCAAAGATATTTAGTGTAAGACATTTGGAATAGACAGTAACATTTTGTGCACAAATTTGACCACAATAGATACCATAAAGTCATCTATCATTTAACATATAGCACAGTAATTTAAATATTTTTTAAATTATGGACTATGATTGGTCATAGTGACGACAAAGATGTTGAAGATATTTTGATGTTTAGCAAGTTTGAAATAGTATTTAAATGGGGTTGAAGAAGCACTGATAACCAGCAAGTCGCAGACAAATCAAAGATTTGCTGAAGTTACCAAAGAAAAGTTCTACACTTTAAAACCATCATCATCATCGTCATCATTGTGATATATGTATATAATAATCGTATTATAATTTTTACCTCTCTTATAGTGATGTGTTTCTGAAGGTATACCTATCACATATGTAAGAATATAAGTATTATATACCTTTATGGCAAAAAAAACCGGTAAAATTATATTTGTATAGAGTAGTTAGAGTTATAAAGTAACTAAATAAATATTAACTTGGAATATTTATGAAGAAACATATAAAATTCTTCGTTTTCTTCTTTTTCGTCTTGAAAACTATTCAAAAATCTGTACACGTTGCAAGGTAGATTTATAATTTAATTTTTTTTTTTTTTTTTTATTATTCATTCTCATTTGATAGTACGCAAATTGACGAGCACATATTTTTATTTCAAAATCACATGATTTTAATAAAATAAAAACTATTGTAAATAGAATGAGAAATGTGTCTAAAATAAAAAACCGGTGCGGCAGAGAGATCTATCTATCTGCTTGTGGGTGCGAATTGTACAAAAATATTATACAAAATAAAAAACGATTCAAAAAACTTAAGAGGACCCATTTGAATTACATCACCAAATATCATAGGTGCATGAGAATTAAAAAAAAATGCCAGAAGAAAAATGTGCAAAACATGTTTATGGGTCAAATATTATATGTTAATAGTGAAAATATTAGGAAGAACATTGTCTCATGAAAGTTGGGCACAAAGAAGCCCTCATAATAAACTAACAACAAAATCTAAGACAATAATAGTAACGCAAAGACAAATGACTATATGTCACTGTTCCACAAATCAATTTACCTCATTTTTATATCCAACCTAATAACAATCGAATAAATAATCGGTGCCTAGCGCTTATGTAAACTATTTTCTAAAATATCAGGAGAACAGAGGTGAAAGTAAAAATAGAAAGTATGATATGAATAAAATTTTTGTCAAACGCATAGTTTTTCTTAGCACTATATATACACAGTATTCTTTTTATTCTTTCTCTTTAGGCAATGTTTATTCTGCATTTACGCTCGACTTACAAAGAATAACGATTCTGGTATCCTATTATTTCAGAATAAATCTCACAAACTTTTTATGTAACTTCTGCTATTTTAGAAGACTGATCAGATACTTGTTATCTGTACGTACCTTATATATATTTTATTATTAATTTATCGAAAATGTTTAATCTTGCGTTACGGTCTACACCCAGAGCAAACTTTATATTTAAGCAGTTTACTACGCATACTTTAATTTGCGCCCAACTTAACATTTCTGTTCTCCTGATGTTTACCACTCTTGCTTTTGTACTAGTTACAAACATATCAGTAGAGCATATAAATTTAGACTGGGACATTTGTTGATCGTAAAAAATGACATAAATTTAAATTTATAATAAAAATTTTTTTTTTTTTAAATAATTCAAACACAAAATTTAAAAAATCTAAATCTAATTTTAAATACATAATTTGGTAAAAAAAAAAACAAAA
>JANSTX010010200.1:0-18881 GCA_027564355.1 Penthetria funebris | reverse complement strand
AATTGTGGAACATCTACCTCATTCAATGTAAACGTTGGTGTGCATCAGGGTTCTGCATTAAGTCCATTAATCTTTATAACTATTTTGTAATTTTTGCCCGGTTCAATACAGGATTCTCTTCCATCGACTATGTTATTTGTAGAAAAAAGGCAAGGAAGAAGAAGAAGAAGGAGGAGAATCTATATCTGATAAGAAAATGAAATCCATCAATACTGTAAGACAATGTTTTTTTTTCTCAATTCGTTATCACAATTCCTTATTATTGCTATTTATTCAATTATCATTACAATCATATAGACCGATGATTTTACAGAAATATAATAAATATAAATTTAATGGCATCTACGATTTGTAATGGTGAACTGAAATGTTGCATGGCGTTTTATCTGTGCAACCGACAAATTGTCAATGCAATCTCATGTCATCGTGCAAAATATACATGGGAGGTACTCCAAGCAGTAATCCGATTAAAATAATACTCCCACACATTCTTCCAATTATAATATCAGTTATATATGTAAAATTTGAAGTCTGTATGTTGTATACAATCAATTTTAATCTAGAAAGTAAAAAAAGGAGTAAAAAGTTTGTATAAGAGCTACTAGGAGGAGTACTCCACTTTTCCTCATCTTCGAACTTAGCCTCGCAAATCAGATAAAAGTGACATTCTCAAGTTATCGTACAGACGGACGGACGCACGGCTTTAATCAACTCTTTTTTCAATTATAAGCACTTCTGTGTAATTTTTTTTTCTGAGATATTTATTTCTTGGCGTTACATGAGCGGGATCAAATACAATAGACCCTTGGAACTTCGTTCACAGGGCCTAAAAATGATCATGTGATTATCAGTTTGTAATTAGACATTATTTTATTTCACACAGGTAACATGGATTAAGGGTGGTATAGGAAAATTTTTTCAATTCATAAACGGTCGGAATCCACCTTTTCGAAATTTTACTATCCCAGGAGCTGAAATTGATGTAAGTATATTATACAACAAGTATATACATATAATAAATACGATGCATATGTTTCTAATTAAATATTATTAAATATATGATTGTACAGCTCTTCTATTTCTATTTTGTTTTGATTTATAAAATATTCATGAAATCGATATATTAAATGTGCTTGTATTATTAATAACCCTAATGTATTTAACATTTTACATTGAATTTTATTAAGTGACTGACAAATTATAGTTGGTTGGTTGGTAAGCAGTGGCGGATTGACTAAGCCTTTTGAAGGATCTCAATTAGCATGTAGGTGCCGTTTTGATACCACAAACTCGAGGAAATCCGGTTGATTCTTACAGATATTCACATTAAATCCATCTCGTGGCATTTAGAAAAGCCACCAGATCTTTTGGCCTTATAGTTGCAATATCCAACAGATTAGGTAGTATATGCCTACCCAGCAGTCAATATCTCTGCTAATAATATAATAAAATATAATATATTCATAAAAGTGTAATTTCGGCCGCGTTATTTGCCTCCATCAATGCAAGGAAACATTTCTCGACCAGTTTTGATTTGCAAACCGACGAGGTAAGCGTCATAATGATGGCCATACTTTCCGCGGCTATCGCCACTCGTTGTACGGCAATCGGGGCAGACATCAAGAAAGTACATGCCTTCCAGACCTCAAACATTTCCGCTTGGAATACGCTTGAATTGTCTGGTAGCCTAAATGATTCTGCCAAGTTAAGAGCACCAACTGGCCACCAGATCAGTGCACCGTTCATTACGATGGTTCGTATCACTGCTGTGAACAACCAATATACCACATTGGTTCGAAGTCCCCATGTTTTGCCAAACATTCTACTACAGGCGTAAAAAGCCGTGCATGCCTTTTTACTCCTTTCCTGAACATTGGGCCCCCAATTCAGTTTGGGATCGAATATTAATCGTATCCCTATCCCATTGAGGAACCTGACATACAATATTAAACTACTGACTTGTACAAGCTTAGATCAATACAGCAAGAGTTTACGCTTTAAAGTTCTTCTTGACTTTATCAGTTGAACACAAGATCTTGTTCTATCGTTGTGATATGATTTTGAACATGATCCAAGACTATCTTACCAGCAAAATAAGTTGTTATTACTGTTATGTGCATTTGAATCTGTTTACTTTATCCCTTGCAATTTATTTGCTAAATAATGACTTTTATTTAACAACCACTCATTTTCAATATAGAATTACTTATTACTTACGCAGTTTGACATTTGTTTTCCATCTATTTCAGTGTAGTTTAGTAGAGTCTGGATGTGCTTTTGTTTTCATATTTCTCCAATACCCACTCGTATACACTATTTTTCCAGCAATTCAGTCTAGCTTCAATCTATATTGTTCGAATGTATGAACAGTACTACAATAAGTTTTAAAAGGACTTAACTCATTTTTAGTATTTTTGACTAGTGTTAGACTTAAATATTTACTGATTCGTTTGAATATGGAATTTTACATCTGAGTTGGTACTACCATTTACTATAAAAAATAATTTCCCAAAATTCTGATGATATTTTTGGATTGTGATACGATGATTAACGTCACTTTTCAAGATACTACCAAACATCACTTAGTACAAAAATGAATATTAAGTTTAGAAAAACTTCCATTCTTGTGCTAATTTATTTCAGCCATTAGATAAGGTACAGTATTTTTTTTTAATTTTCAAAACCTAAGAGTGTGAATTTAGTATTTTGACGTTAAATCAGGATAAATTTAAATTGCGATTTTAAATCTATCAGTGAATCAATTTTTTACATAATTTAAAAAAAATGAAACTTGTCTATCCTTCATTTCAGCTTTCTATTACCAATAACAATTGCTTCCTTCCGATTTAATAACAAAAATTGAATATAAATTTTCCTTCTTCAGTAACATTAATTTTATTGTAAAATTAAAATTTGGTAATTCTAAAAATAATTGACCGAAACTATTTAATAGAGAGATTTAAATCTAATCCTGCTAATTATAAATTAAATTGATTTAAGGATTTTGAAATGTTAATTAATTGACAATAAAATATGAAATCTTATCAGGACGAAATTACATTTTGTCTCTCAATATAAACTGTGTGGGTAGATATATTTTTATTATATTAACAATTATTATTTAGGTAGAACAAATTTTAGGGATACATGTTTTTATATATCCGTAATATGAATAAATTTTATATGTCTAAGGCATGTAACACGCAAAATATTATTTAAATTAGCTAAGGATATAAAAATTCGTGTTTATATGGTTAATTTTTAATTTCTTTTTTTTTGCCTTTATTTTATTACTATTATTTATTACTTTTATTATTATGCCGAATTTTTCTTGCTCTTAAATCCACAAAAAAAAAAACTTATTTATTTTTAAACGACTTTTGAATGGGGTTCCAAAGAGTTCCAAAAATAATTGTATTATATAACAGTTTTATGATAAGTACATGTAAATGATTTATTTGTAACATATTTTTTAATAGCCTAAAAATTCAAATGAACGACAAGTAACATTGAAGAATGTGGATTTTGAAGCGGCCGGGTTATACGTTTGTGAAGTATCAACAAGCACTCCGATTTTTACGAAAGAATCAAATGAGGAACAATTACATGTTATTTGTAAGTATATTTCATATTTTCGTTTATTATGTAAAAATATTTATGATACATTGAATTGATTAAATAATATATCGATTCGATTCTTGGTACAATAGTCATACAGAGAAACCAAATACTTTATGTTTCAAATATTAGTCAGAAAAATAATGAAAGTCGCTTCTTTTATCTGAGAATCAATCCTCAGGTTACAATATCGTCTTATCTTAAATATAAAGAATACAAAATATAATGTTAAATTTATTAAAACAAATCTCTAATCTCTAGCAGCATGCAATTTGTCATATATCTTCTTCCATTGTCATATTCACAGAATCATTTAGATAACTTATTGCATATATTTCTCTATCGGCCTATGACTTTCCATATCAATAACCTCTATGCTTATGAACGGTATATTCTCTTAGAGGCTATCATGGTATCACGTAATGTCCATGATAAATTAATGAAAACTAATTTAGGCGGTCAAATCTATTCCATAAATTAGAAAAAAAAAAAATAATTTAAATGAAAATGTAAATGGCAATATATTACAAATAAGGAATATTCATTGCCCGTCCAGGGTAATTTTTTACGACCAAAATTATTACGTACAACAAGATTGGTATTGTAAAGAAAAATTGGGTAATGTTTTATGTTATTCTTTTTACATTGACAAAATATTATACGTTTTCTTTTATCTTCTTGCGTATTGAACAAATGGCTCTACAAAAGCTTATGGGAAATTTTAAATTAGGGAAATATTCTAAAAAAAAAAAAAACAAAAAAGGACATCAATTTCAAAACAAAAATACCATAAAATTATAAAATTTATAGGCAAAAAAAATTATATTATTTTATTCAAATTTATTGAACATTTGGTTCATAAAATTCGAATGAATGTGATAAATTAATGAATTCATCATTATAATTATATTAACAAGAAAATATGGAACATTGACGAGACTATCGTTCCCATTCTGTACAATCTCTAGCTTTAGTTCATCTTTCCGTTACGATTTTATGGTGTTTCAAATGTTTAAATTGTAAAAGAGAGGCTATTCCCATAAATTCCAAGAGGTGTGATTGAGACCTCATTCCAAATATATTTACTAATGTCCATAATCTTTAATATAATTACAATTACAAACCAGTTTTCTCGTATTGTGTTATTCAAGTGTTTTTTATAAAGTAAATGAATGAAATATAAATTTTCATCAGAGTATTTAAAAATTAAATTATTCATTCATTAAGATCCTGTACATATAACATAAATATTATATGTACAGGATCTCAATGAATCTAATTTTGTATAAATGATGATGAAATATATAGATAAATTAAGGTAAACTATTTTTGTATCCAATTCAAATTTTAGATCAAGAATTATATCTACCGCAAATAATATTTTAAAATTATTTTGAATCATGTCACTAAAAACACAAAAATATTCAAATAATCCGCTTGGGTCATTGAGGCATTTAAATTCTTAGAAACTTTATTGAAACTATGAACTATAACTAAAAACACATTCTCAAATTATGATCATATTTATGTATTATGTATTTTAACTTTGAATTAAAAGCCTGATATTAATTAAGATTTTTTAATTAATTATTTATTTACCCTCACCTGCACCATCAATTAGATAAGATTATTGATGTCAATAAATAAAAAAGGTTCAGTTTTTGTTAAATGACTACTTAGGCACATAACGGAAAATGTCAAGTTTAAATTTTTTATTATTTTACTGATTTTAAGCATGTGTAATTATATCAACATTTGTTGTAAAACTTAAAGGTAACGAAATATCTAGACATCTGTAATTGTTTTGTAAAGATATATACTATAATAATTATTTTGTTTTCGCAACAGCAACATACTGTCACCCAAAAAAACGAAATCTAAATTTATCATTAGGTACACAAAATTTAATTCATAGTATGTTATTTAAATTGCATTTGCGTAAAAGAATATTTGCTTAATTAGCGTGTTGTGGCGAATGGAGTACGATTTCACAAATTTATTTTTTTAATAATGTAGAATTTGCGATGCTCATAATATACCTTTGTAATATACTCGTCTAAAGTATTTATTTAATAGTTTTCATTCATCACTTACCATTCAAAATTGAAACCTGGTTTATAATTGAGAAATATTTAATTTGAATAAACATCAACCAGCAAAATTGATGACGTGTTATAGAAATTCACTATATATTGATTAGATTAAATTTCTGATTTTATATTTGATTTGAGTGCATAATGTGAAATAGAATGTCGTTTGTGCTGAAAATTTTCTTTTAAAATAAAGTATATAGCGGTGACAATGTATGCATTGTTTATTCGTCCAAAAACTTCTTGGAAAAAGAATCTATCGATTTGATTTTACAGTTAAATTTTTAACAATTCAAAAATGAAAAAGCACAATTTATAATTCGCTTAGGTTTTCGAATTATCATTTTTTATTTTGAAGCATTCAAATGTGTGCATAGAAAATATCATAATATTTTGAATTATAGAAAAAAAAGAACAAATCTAAAAGACCGAAAAAGGATGGGAACCAACTGCGGTGCTCTCATTTTAGAACTAGATATTCTGGTCTGTAGTTTAAATAGCTATTAACGATCAATTGTACAATTTAAAAATTGAAATGATTTTTAATAAGATATTAATTAAAACTATAAATTCATTTCTATAATATTGCTAAATAGCTATTCGATAGACATAAGGGTATGATTAGAATTGATAATTCAAATTATAATTGATATGGATTTCTATTGTAGCTCTATAAATATTTAAACACAACTGAGTTGTAAGTAGTGTTTTTTTTTTTTGAATAATTTAAAAGGGTAGCATTTTTTTTTTATGCATAGTACAACAAACGGGTCCACCAAGAATATCCTTTAGTAAACGTCAATTTATGATTGGTGAAAAGCTTATAGCAAATTGCACGACATCGAAAGCACGTCCTCCACCCCATATAACATGGTTGATAAATGGAAAAAAGGTAATTGATGTTTATATAGTAATCCTATTATATATGTATTTATATATATATATATACCAATATCAACCATAAATATAACCCATTTCGTTTTTCTGCTGTATTTTATTTTTCCATCAATTTTCTTTTTGTTTCCCTGAATTTTCTTTTTCAAATTTATGCTTTTTTTTTCTTTTTTTAGTTATACATGTGTATATGTTCTTGTATTCGTATTTTGTTCTATTTTTTTTTTTAAGGGAGAAAATATTACGACATAAAAAAGACATGTTCATTTAATATGTTATAAAAATTCAACAGGTTGATGATAAACATACAAAAACCCTTCACTTGTTTGCATCGAACGGTAAAAATGCTCATCGATCAAAATCACATCAGCAAAACAATCCATCTTATGATAAAATGGAGTCAAGTGGAATATTTTCAAGGGCATCAGAATCAACACCACCATTACCGCCTAAGGGTATGTACCTACATAGATTTTATTGATTAAACCTTAAATATTTATAGCTGGTTTTAAGATTGAAATAGATTTGAACATAAATACGGTAGCGCACGTACTCGTAAAGCCTATATGCTAATAAACAAATGTATGCATGAATATATCATATACTATATACATTAGTATACAATTTAATGTACTTGTAGTCTAATAGTCTAATACCAGGATATATATATCCTTATACTTTCAGTTTTAATTTTTTTTTTTTTTGCCGCTATTCTTACCACTAGTAGTCAATCCAAAACATTTATGAATATATAAATTATTTTCATTATACCTCTATCAACCTTCCAATTTCATCCATCCATGTTGTATAGGTATATTATACCCGTTCTAACCTACCCAGTAAATATTTGTCTAAAAAAAAAAGAAAAACAAAAAAGTTAAACAAGGGTTTGGATAATGGAAATGAAAATGTATACTTATTTGGGTTTATTTTTAAAATTTCAATGTTTATTATCGATTTTTTTTCAGGTTATTGCGTAAAAAATGTATTTCTTATATATGACGTGTAATAAAAGTAGATTGAAAGTGTGTATTTATTATATATTTTATATCTGGTTTATTAAAGATTTTGATATGAAAAGTTAAAGTGGATTTTCCCCCAAGATTTTCGGATAAACAATATATATATATATTTTAAGAATTGCTTTACATATTTTCAGTACACGAATCTATATGATTCCATTTACCACACAACACATAATACTAAAAATATGTGATACATAGAACCACATGTATACCATACCACTTGAATTTAGACTCGATTTAAAGGCAAACAGTATGACAAATCTTAAAAAAAAAATTGAACAATACAATACTTTAGTGCTGGTATACTGAAAGCAAGTATGTTGCGGACATTTGAAAGAAAATAGACTTAGTGATGGGGTGTCTTTTAAATATAATATACCTTAGAATCAATACAAAATATCAATAAAAAAATTGACAAACCGGAACTGAAGCACGGATTTTACACACAAAGCATGAAAAAATTAAGAAACCGGAGCTGAAACGCGGATCTTACACACAAATCACGAATGCCTTTATAAAAGAACAGCTTGATAGGTTTATCTAATGGATAATGCCATACCATTTATTTATATGAATGCATTCATATTTCACTATTTGTGACGGTATCGAAAAAATGTGGGCTAAAAAATATCAATTTATGCAACAAAATACATTTCTTCCGTCACGAATAACTTAAAATAATCAAATAGTATGATAACTTTAGCGTCAAACATTGCAAAAGAAGACCAGTCTGACTTACAACTTACAACATTAATAAATCATAAAGTTAAACATTCAATAAATCTATATCATTATGATAATAAAGAGTTTCTAACAGTATTCCACCCACAATCATGTTCGATAGTGTGAGACTCATATTGTTTATACCTATAGTTTTATGGTCAACATTCAATAAAAGTATCAATCACCAATTTTTGATTAGATACCTAAAATCTAGATATTTAGAATTTGTAAGAATTCAATGCTTCTTATTCTTCATTTTCTCCTCTCGTTATGTCATAGACCTGTGAGTTTCTAACAATTTAAATTTGAGATGCGGATGTCCAACATTCTCGTCATCTCTTCGGAGGCATTTCTATAGGTCGCCTTCCACCTGGGTGTTGTTTCATTGCAATATTTGCAATCTTTCAACATGGTCTCTTCAATAACGAATTCTTTTTCCTGTCCATGTTACTATGTCTTGAATTTCACATTCATTTCGGATATCATCACTTCTGATTGTATTTCTGAGTGAATGACCGGTGATGCTATTTATTTAATTTTCAAGAAATGATAAATATTTTCACTATTATATTGTCTAAGTTATATTGTATGTTAATCGTATGTGAGCTTATTGCTTTTAATCATCTGCCCGACATTCCTGATTTTAAAATAGTTTTTAACATAACACTTTTGAGCTTTAATTATTTGGAAGACCTATATCACAATAAATCAGTAATTTCTCAAGATTGTGTACTTCCTTCTAGAAATTAGGATTAATTATGATTTTAAAAATAAAAATTGCAATTTATCGTAAAAGGTAAAATACGTGGAAATGCCTATTACATTTTAAACACACACGCCAGATACACTGCTACAACAGTTAGTTCAACAAAACGAAAAAACTCGTGTTATTACAAGGATGTTAGCATCGCTTTTAACTGCAAAAGATATGACTTTCTACATATTTCATCATCAGACACGAAAACTCTATCAAATAACCGTTACCGAGATATTTGCATTTTAAATTATAGCCTTTAGAAGATGTATTTCATCTTCTAAAGGCTATAATTTCTTGTTACAAATCCATAAACCAACAAACGTTTTTCATCAAAAACAAAAATTTCAGTTTTTCGTAAGCGGTTGGAGATAGAGAAATGGTGCCAACGGTAAAATACGTAGAAAGGCCTGCTGCATTTTATACATATATGCTAATTATTCTGCAATAACGATTATTCTAATAAAACTCAAAAACTCGCGCTATTACAAGGATATCAGCATTACTTTTAATTGCAAAAGATGCGCTACGACATTGTACATATTTCATTCTCAGACACGAAAATTTCATCTGTAGCCGTTGCCGAGATATTGGCATTTTAAATAACATACGTCTTCTAAAGATTATGTTGTCCTGATACAAATCCACAAACCTATGAAATGTATCAACTTTTTTCGGCAAAAACAAAAATTGCAATTTCTCGGAAACGGTTGGAGGAACGAGATATTGTGTGAACGGTAAAATGCTTAGTAATGTCTATTATGTTAGTTACTCTGCTACAACAATTAGTCCAAAAAATTGAAAAAACTCCACCATGTTTGCAACATTTTCATTCAAATTGATTGGAATAGTCAAATACAGAATGAAACCGAATCAAAATATAGTATAGGTTTTGAATAATTTGATTTGTTTCTGTATTTGACAAACTGAAGGGAATATCAAAATTATTAAATTTAAATTAAAAATCTCTGTTCTTTTGACATAATGTTGCAATACACAACTAGTGATTTAATTGGTTCACCCGATTTTGTGAATATTAAAGTTAAGTCAGTTTATCCAAATTTTAAAATTCGTAACATGATTGATTATATCATTTGCGTATATTAGTACGCAAAAGAATGTCTGTTTTAAACAGAGATCAAGCACACCCATAGTTACCATAAACGAACTCAACAAATCTGAATTGAAAAACTTGGTGATTCAAGTGTGTTTCCTTTTAATTTTACAAATTTTATGTATTAATTTAATTTACAGTCATTTGCAAACATTAACTAAGATAGATTGTAATGTTTCTAGAAGTTAGAAACAACAAAAAAACAAAGAATTCCATAAGAAAATAAATGAGAAAGTTACTTTTATAAACGGAAATTTTAGTTTCAACGCTAAATCTTATTATATCTGTATGTTAATTATTTCGAAGCTATATAACATGTGCTGATGTAGAATAAACAGAATATTTTGTGTGGATATAATGTAAATATAATATTATATAAAATTTAAACTGTTGAGCACAACAATTGAAATTGACAGGGCATAAAATCGTTCCAATCATCAACCATATAATATTATGTTAATTGACAATCTGCTACATGAACCAAATAAAAAGAAATTCCGGTTAGAAAATGTTTCAAAAGACTATCTTTTTTACAATGAGTGATTCTATTTATGATATGAAGGATCGCTGTTTAGTATCCTATTATAGAATACTTGATTTTTATGGATTTAGAACTGAATTTAAGCGGTAAAGCTAGAAGATCACTTCCTCATAATTCGATTGTTATATTGGAAAAAAACATTTAAAATCAATAAAAAGAATAACTTAATAATTGAACAGAATAATTAGTGTTTAATTATGATTGATTTATGTATACCATATATTTCCATTTACCTATATCTGTAACTTTGAAATTAAAATTCAATTGGCAAATCAATATTTTATGTATTTATTTTCCCTAAAAAATTGAAATTATATTTAATTTTATATCAATTTAGTAAATATAAGCATTTTCAATTCCATTGAGAAGTTTCCACGAAATTTGTATGAAATTATGAAATACCAGATGAACGTAATTCTACAGTTTCAAATATTTATGTAAGGACCATACTTTCTATTATTCTCGTGTAGACGTAATGTTTTTCTTATGCAAAAATACAAGCACAAGGCAGTTTAGACATATTTGGACTCAATATTATTATTTAAATTTTAATTTATATTTTAACTTATTTATACCAGAGTAAAATTGAATAGAAGCTAATTACCTAAAATTTATTTTCATCAATAAACACGTTAATCATAGAACATAAATGATCCTGATAACGCTTTTTGTCAAAATTTATCTTCAATATATTGACCTGTACAGTAAATGTTTGTGTAGGGCTGTTTCTAAAATGTACATGTTTCATTAAATGTATACCCAAATAAATATATATAATTGAAATTTACCGGGTATAAATTTGAACCAGTCGATAATCATGACATTAATATCATCCTTTTAGTCTCGATCAACTAATATACATTTTAGTTAACAATTTCAGTATAATATTGTTACGATTGATGTATTTTGAAAACGACAAATTACATTTCCTTCTGATGTCGATTTAAAATTGCAATGCTGGAAAATTGCATAATAATAATTAATGTATGTTGTATATAACTCATGATTAACTTAATTGTTATTTTCAATTAGATATTCTATTAAAATTGATTTTTTTATCACCAGTACCAATTAATATTACTGAATTATTGAATGTAATTCACTTTACTGATACGCTTTCTTTCATTTTCTAGCGAATACCACATACCATGGTATTAAGGTAATTTACTTAATTGAAATTGATACCAAAATATATATACAGTAAATAAAGGAAAATATATAAATTGTTAAAAGCATTATATAATTAAGACATTTTAATACACAGTGTATTTCTTTATGTTATCCTTATGAATAAATTATGCAAATATAAAATGCGTAATTTTGTACTTAAGTGCAAGTCATTCGAAAAGAAAATTGAATAAGTTATTTCTTTTATGAATCCATAAACAAGTTGTATAATGAGACCATAAATTAGAAAGTTTCTTAAACTTTTATGTGCCAGCTGTTGCTTCTCCTGTATTCATTCTGAATGGCAAATAATAATGAAAGTTTTCATCAAAATATTGATGATATTCGAAAAGATAATTAGATTATCTAATAAAGGGTTGTTCATTGTAAATTATATATACATATATAACTATATAGAGGGCTGGGTGATAGCACATAAAAAGAATTTATAAAGGCAAGAGTTTAAAACTTTAATGTTTTAACTTCTACAATAAAACTCAAATTGATTTTCTCAAGTATATTTCTCTATAATTCTTCAGAAGAAATACGAAGAAATTAGTTTCTGGTCATTGCTTTTTAGTTTAATATTCAGGGTAGTCATTGCTTTATTGTTTGATATTGAAAAACTTCAGAATTTTTTTCTTCAGATATAACAGATCACAGGTATATTCAACGATTACAGATATAATAATTATTTTTTTAGATGCAATTATCAAATATCTCTGAATTTTACCAACCTGATTAATTCCGTAGAATTAAAGAACTTATAGAACATATTCAATTTGACCAGTATATGTCTATTATTAACTTCAAATTGCTACTGAAGCAACCCTATTTTGAATTCTATTTTTTTTTTAAACTGAATTCAATTTAATATTAGCTTAAGATATATTCATTTTTTAGCAAATCTTCTGAGATTCCATAACCATAATTTATTACAGCATCGCAATTTGTATCACTGAGTGTTCTATCAATAAAGAAAGTGAATACATATTATGAAAAATGTACTCAGAAAATCTTCGACGCTTTTGAATTTTGTAGATAATGTAGTGACAATTTTGTAATATACAATTCAATTTTATAAATATGAGATCATGTGTCAGTATCTCTTTTCAAGCATAATATGCGATATTTACAATTGAAAATACTGCATTGTACGATAATAAGTGCGAAATTTTGTCTAGTGTGATAAAATCATCATATTTCATCGTCTATTCTTTTTGATATGAGTGTCATTAGATATCACAGCACTGTGATCTTTCAATTGCCCTATTCCATTTTTTCCTAAATAATCTCGAAGTTCACCAAATTATATGCTACGAATCATTATTTCAGCCTTTACTCCGCGTGGGTGCATAGGGCATCAACGAACAATCGCCATTTCTCTCGATCTCTGGCCAGCACCTTCACTTCACTCCAAACCATCCCACTGTCACTTGCCTCCTTAATGACCACGTTCTTCGCCACGTTGTTTTTGGACGACCCGGTCTTCTATTACCCTGCGGGTTCCAGTCAAGTGCATACTTTGCAATATCACCCACTGGTCGCCTCAGTAAATGGCCGATTCATTTTCTTCCACCTTCTTCGGGTGACCATCCTGTTCATTGCATCCAGATCTGCCAATCTCCACAAATTCTCATTAGTTGTTATGTTTGGCCAGGTTTAATATGCGCCTATGGCACCTATTGGCGAAAACTTGGATTTGTGAGACGATGTTATTTGTCACCTTCCAAGTATCGCAGTCATACAATAGTACCGGTTAACAGTTACTTTTAAAAATGCGCAACTTTAGATTATTTGAAATCTGTGTTGACCGCCAGACTCCATTTAGCATACCAAACATTTGTCGTGCATTTTGTATGCGGAATTTTACATCTGTCTCAGCACCACCATCTATTGTTACAAAGCTTCCCAGATATTGGAAGTCAACTACCAGTGAACATCTTTCAGACGCACCAATTTTCATCAGCTTTGTCTTTGAAATATTGATCTGTAGACCGACCTGCGAGCTATATTTCACAAGTCGCTCTAATTTCACCCTCATGTCTGCCTCAGTTTGAGATAGCAAACAAATGTCATCAGCAAAGTCGAGATCTTCAAGTCGACCGGTTAGACCCCATCTGATTCCATGTGTTTCAGAGTTTACCCTGATCATAACCCAGTTCAAGATGAGCAGGAACAATAGTGGCGACAGTATACATCCCTGTTTTACACCAGAATGTACATCAAAAGCATCGTCAAGTCTTCCACGATGTAAAACTCTACACTTCGCGCCACGATATAGACCACGGATCATGTTCATTAATTTACACGGTATTCCATAACTTTCTAGTATAGTCCACATCATTCCACGATCAATAGTATCGAATGCCTATTTAAAGTCAACAGTGGCGCTTGCCACTCAATTGACTGCTCCACAATGATTCGCAATGTATTGATATGGTCTGTGCAAGATCTTCCAGGTGTAAAACCTGCCTGTTCCTTTCGAATACCTGCTTGTAAAACTGAACCGATCCTATCGTATGCACGATAATAGATAGAATCTTGTTTATAGTGTTCAGCAAGGTGATACCATGCCAGTTCTCACACATACTCAAGTTACCCTTCTTCGGCAATTTGACTATCAACCTCTCTTTCCACAAAGCTGCAATATCATCAGATAACCACACTTCACTAATAATGGGATCCAATATTGTTGCAATGGCCTCCAAGTCGACTTTCAATATTTCTGGTGATATGTTATCGGCCCCGGCCGCCTTATCGCCCCTTAGATGTTTTAAAGCGGATTTAATTTCACCACTACTCGTAACAGAGTCCCTGAATCGCCTTGTAGCCGGTCTTCAGTCAACTGGACTTTGAGCAACTTGAATTTCGGGTCTATTCATTAGCTCGTGAAAGTACTCACTCCATCTTTCCATTTGTTGTATGTCGTTTGAGATCTGCAAACCGTCCCTGGATTGAATTGGACGTTCAGTTTTAAAGCACCTTTGGTTAGTTTTCCCACCAGCCGGTAAGTTTCTCTCATATTATTTGAGTTTGCAGCGTGTTGAGCTCGAACTGCAATATTACCAAAAAAATTACGCTTATCCCGCCGTGCACTTTTGCTAACCACCTTGTCCAATTGACTGTATTGTGTATGTAGTCCCTGTTGGTCCATCGCATTTCCGTTGTTAATAATATTCTTTACTTCTTTTCTTCTCCCTATTAGACTCCATGTGGCATCACTATTCCATTCCTTCCTTTTGTAATTAATGAAACCAAGAACGTTCTCCCCTACCTGTCTCAATGCACCCGCGACCTCAATCCAGTCTCGTCTACCTCCGTCACGTGTCAAGCGATCCACCAAATCGTCTATGAAGCGTTTATTCTTCTAACTGTTCTGGGTTGCCTCCTTATACTTGCCATAAATTTTATTTTAATCTGTCCAATAACCAAATAATGTTCACTAAAAACATCCGCACCCCGATAGCGACGGACGTGAAGTAGAGAATTTCGCCATCGTTTAATAATTGTAATGTGATCTATTTGGTTTCTGGTACGCCCGTCAGGTGAAATCCAAGTCTCTTTGTGTATTCTTTTATGTTGAAATATGGTGCCACCAATCACAAGGTTATGGTTAGTGCATATTTCCGCGAAGACTTCTTCATTATCATTCATGTCACCCAATCCGTGTGTACCCATGACACACTCCCAGCCCATGTTGTTAGAGACAACTTTTACATTTGCGTCACCCATGCATATGACGATATCCGATCTTCGAATATCAGCAAGACAGTGTGTAAGTTGACTGTAAAAAGCCTCCTTGACATCAAGCGATGCCTGCTCCTTAGGTGCGTAAATCTGAACTATTGTTACATATTTAGCAGTACTCCTGAATTTTGCCGTTATTATTCGATCCGATATCGGCCTTCAGTCGACAAGTCTACTCTTTGCCGAGACAGTTAGTAATAAACCAACTCCACTACTGTGACCCATTTGATTCGGTTTTCCGGAAAACAAAAAGGTTTCACCAGAGGATACAGTCCTTTCTTCGTATTCCTTCCATCGAATCTCGCTCAATCCAAGAATATCGAGGCCATACCTCTTGCATTCTCGAGTCACCTGCGCCAGTTTCGTCGGTTGAAGCATTGTCCTAACATTTCAAATTCCAAATCGTGTCCGTTTTCGCAAGCCAAAAGTCATCATCGTATTCCCATCCCATCCGAGGCCATTTGTTGACGTTTCTCGTGCACATAAAAGTTTTTGGCAGTGTGAGCTGCAAACACACAGCTGCCTAGGCTGCTGAAACTCCATGTTAAATTTCTAGTTGGGCTCCCAGCCGAACCTCTGCGCACCTGCAATTTTAGCCGTGTTTGACCAGATGTTAGAATCAAACTACGTTAACAGTGGCCACTACTTGGAAGTAATGCAAGCACTTGGTCAGGAATTCAATTATCCTATGTAATTGATCCTAATCCAGACCACCTACGAATAAGTTTTTAATTCGGTAAAATACTACCAAATTGTGTCATGCATACGACAAAGTTTGTCAGTGTCTCTTCACACTTAACGCATATTTATCAAAAATTAATTGCATTTAGTCTTACCAATTTTATTTGTGATCAGTTCATTGGAAATAGTGTTTGAAATTCTCTCTGATCACATTATTGATTAGATAATTGGTCAACATTGATAAAATTCTATTTATTTTATTCTAAGAGAGTATGTGCAATATTTTATTACTTTTATTTATATTTGCTTTGTTTCCTTTTTCAATTTAAAAAAAAAAAAAAAAAAAAACTAGAAGAACCTTTGGACATAAATGGAAATCATCTGGGATTTGAAATTCATCCAAATACTGGTACGGATAACTTATTTGATACTGGTATTGTCGATTCGTTTAATGATTACTTTGACGATATGTATTTTGATGCAAGAAAATATCGGTAAGTTTATTTATATATTTAATATTTAATAATTTTATAGAAATAAATTAATTTTAATTTAAATTATTCTTAAAAATGGATAATCGCGAAATTATTATCAAAACGTCTATAATAAGAAATACATGCCAGAATTGGGGTTCAGAAATCGCAATGTTCGTTATAATTGATAATAATACTAATTTGGATTTACATTTTTAGGGACATTTGTAGAAACGACAAATTATAATTTAAAATTCAAAGTGCCACATTATGCACTTATATGGTGTAAATAGGCAGTTGCATTTTTCGATAGTAGTTCATTGTGTGGCAATTATCGTTTGACATAACTTTTAATTACATCCTTTGAAGCCTAAATGGCTTCAACTAAACTATTTTAATTTTTGACGACGTTTTACTGTTTTTTTTCTACATAGTTTTAATAAATTATAGAGTCTGTTTTATAACATAGTAGATAAGAATTATAGCAGATAATACCTTACAAGTACAAGGATAAACTGTACTATAAGTGAATGTGAAAAATCGATTTAATAGCCTTTGGAATTCAATATATCTAAAACTTTTTACCAACTATACAGTTTTAGGTATCTCCTAAAATTCAGACTAAAAGATTTACAAGTTTTACTTTATATGCAATTTTAACAACTTCGTTTCGTGTACCCCATCAATCTAACAACTATAATATATAGACTTATCGTATATAATATAATAGGTGCTCATATGTTGTGTTCATTGGAATGCAGTAAAAGGAATATTTTAACTGCAACTTTTTCCAAAAATATATATAACATTTAGGAGTACGAGTATATATTCAAGGAATAAAAAAAAAATCAAATTTTAAAAAACAGTGACTTATGTTGATTTGAATTTATTTTATTTCTTATGTTACCATGAATTGTCTTGAATTAATTTATTTTCCATTTGAATACTGTAAGATTGTAAATCTTTAAAAACATAAAAAAATTGCTGGAAAAATAAATATAAATATATCTTATGTAAGCTTCAAGAAGGATCAATATTTTATAAAATACATTATTTCAAACTTATCTTCCTTTTAATTTATTTTATACTATGAAAAGGTTTGTACAAAATAATATGCACTTGAATATGTACCTCTTTAAAATTGATTACATGTACTTCAGAGAGGTTCAGTTTAAACACTTTATACTACCAATGCATCTCAATATGCATATAATATAATAAAATGAAAATTCATTTATAAATGTGCTATGGAGACAGTATATTTAAACATACTGCTCCATAGAACTGCTAGCAGGACCGTACAAACTTCAAATGAATTTTTTCAATAATCGTTTTGTCCATATCCCCTCGAATCTACCAATTACCATAAATTCTTCATTTCAAAACTTGAAAGTCATTTGAACTTAGTTTATTAACCAGGAATTACTATATTACTTGACTATTAAACTATAGTAACGTACACATTTTTAGGCCCTGGGAACGAAGTTTCAAGGGTCTATTGTATTTGATTCCGTTCATGTAACGCCAAGAAATAAACATCTCAAAAAATACACAGAAGTGCTTATAATTGAAAAAAAAAGTTGATTTAAGCATGTCTGTCCGTCCGTCTGTCGGTCCGTGCGCAAGATAACTTGAGAATGCGTCGAGATATCGCAATGAAATTTTGCACGTGTCATTTTCATGTGATTTTTGAAGCTAAGTTCGAAGGTGAGTAAAATTGAAGTAGTCCTTCAAGTACCTCACATACAAAGTTTTACTCCTGTTTTTATTTTTTAGATTAAAATTGGTTGTGGAATACATACAGACTTCAAATTTTACATATGTAAATGCTATTATGATTCAAAGAATTTGTGGGAGTATAAGCTTAATAGGATTACTCCTTGGAGTACCTCCAATGTATATTGCGCACGATAACTTGAGATTGCATTGACATATCGCCATAAAATTATGCATGTGTCACTTTTATCTGATTTCTGAGCCTAAGTTCGAAGATGAGGAAAATTGCAGTACTCCTTCAAGTACCTCCTATACAAACTTTTTACTCTTTTCAG
>JANSTX010010189.1:0-18887 GCA_027564355.1 Penthetria funebris | reverse complement strand
ATAGTTATTTTAAAAAACTTCTTGATAATATTTGACTTCTCATATCAAATATTATCAGTTTAAATTATACACTCGAACTTTATTATTCTAACATTTTAATTATATGTCGATATGAATTATAATTTATTTTAACATTTCATTTCCTATATTACTTTAGCTTTCGTATTATATATATACAGAGACATGATAACATGTGAAGTCTGTGACGCCATTACCATGGTCACAAACAAACAAAAACGTTAGGCTGCCGATAAATATGTCATTAGAATCCGAAGGTGAGTTTAGCAGGCTGAAATTTTTGATGAATAAAATTGATTCAAATTGAAACCATTATAACAATCCGATATTCTAATTACGATACAATAAATAAAATGTTCATTGATCTTAAACAAGCTTCAGATCAAATCCAACTATAATATATGACATTTCAAGAATTTTACACACTACTTAATTTGTCTAATTACGCCAACAAAGACGTTGTAATATCAAGATGTCTTCGAGACGTTTTATGGATTAATAAGTTGATGTTTATTCAAAGTAAAGTTTAATTTTACAAAACATGTGATAGACCAATAGTTAGATATCTGACTGAAAATCGGGTTGACACGTCATCACTGATTTATTCCTTCCTAACAATAGTAAATTATATGGAAATTGCTGTATTATAATATTGTTCTGCTGTCGAAAATATCATATTTGATAATGCTTTAATTCGAATCACTATTGACACTCCATGTACCAAAATTAATTGAGAATTAACATTGTTCGAACTATAAATTTTATTGCATTATCGTCCTCCAAACAAATATCAACATCTGATTTTGATAATTTGACTATAAAATGCATCATTGTCTTCCACAGATACTTATTTCATTGGTGGATTATGCTGAGTTTTCTTTATTATTGGTTATTTAACATTTTGTTCCCAATGGTAGTCGTGTGGAGATACAGTAAGCACTTGATTATAATATAACTCATCAGAATGGTTTATCCAAACTCAAATATAATACGTGTTCTGAAATTATGACGTGATTTTTTAATCACATATTGACTTATGGTCATCACGAATGCACTAATTATTTTTTTATTTTTATTCCGTTATCTGTTAATATTTTTAAAAAAATGTTAATCGATTAATTACATTAATTAAAGAGTTCAGAATGTTAGTATGCAAAAATTTTAATCTCATTTAAATAATCTAATCTAAGTTAGGAATGTACTTTATACAGTTTTAATTTCTGTAAAAATCATCTAAACGTTAATATACTGATAGATTGATTTTAATGTAATGTTGCCTTTTGTCTAACTGCTGATATATATTACAATATTTAAGTAATCTTGTATTTAATCAGCATCTGTCCAATACTTGTAATCTATAAAAGTAATTACACCGATTTATACGTTTAAATTGATCAATAGGCCTTTATTATGCTTGAAAACTATTTTACACTCACAACATAACACATCATATGGTGGAACCGTTGACACAAATTTAATTAATTTCTGGTTGCGTATTGTGTCAGCCAGCAGTAACTGTTCATCAGTGAATAAAGCAGTACACCATTGTTAACAACTATTCAGAACCTCATCAACAGTTTTATATTTTCTAATAGATCATCACACATGATTTTGTACATCTGAGAATTTACTTTGCAATATTTTAAAGCACTTAATAAATCTAATATAATTATACGCATTTATCATTCTTCAATTGAGTGATTGATTATTTTAATTTCTCATTCTATTTGGGATAAAACATCATTCTTCTAATATATCTAGTATTGATATATGATGTGCGGTTGATATTCCACTTTAATCATCTTCTTCTTGGGTTGAATGGTTGCCTAAAAACCGTCGTACTGTGATCCTTATATCTATTCTCTTCTTGATAGTCATTTCTCTGAATACTCTATTGTTATTTTGGGAACATTTTTAACAGATTTCCATATCCTTATTCTCACATATTGTATCAATATCCATATCCATTTGGACATGATAATTATTTTTTATACAACAAGAGAGAGATAATCGGAATCCTGTTATCATATTGCCTTTTTGTTTGTTACATTTAGGTTTATTGTCTGTTCGGTTTATTTTGTTATGGTGTATCCCCTCAGCTCACAGTTTCTTACAATCTAAATCTTTTGAGTTTTTTTTATCACCTGACAATTATGTATTTTCCTTTATGCTGCTTTTTTTTTTGTTTATATATTCACACTTTTTACTCTCATTCATCTGTGTGTTTTGTTTTGCAAATATTCCTTCACTAGGACCATAGTTTGAAGTTTCTGCTATTGAAGTACCCACATTTTACTACCTAAATTTATTACTTGACGTCTACCATTTTATAATGGTAGACGTACCATGGGTAACGTGGAAAGTACTTAATATTACTAGGTCATATATATAGTAAGACTCCTTGACTTATACTGGTTAATTACAGTAACGTAAATCCTTTGGCACAGTACGAATTGCACCTTAGATTAGAAAAACTTGAGAGTTGATTCTGTCCGTTAAAAATGCTATAAATTGAGACAAATTTTTCTTTTTGCCCGAGCAACATTAACCATATTATATATACAGCGAATTCACATGCATATTATGGTACAACGTAGGGATCTGTCATGTAATTTTTTCTATTTCACATTTGCATTGGTTTTATGTAATATGACACCAAAGTTTTGTAAAAATGTCCCGATTGCACATGAACTCCTCTGTATAGTATATCAATTGCATAGCAATATATTTTAGAATTTATGTAAATATTTAAACATCCCATTTATTAAATAACAACTTAATTTTTTTTTTTATTTATAACTATATAATAAAAATATGTACATAAAAATAATGATAATAATAATATTTGGCAACATTTTTTTTTTTTTATTGTTTCTTATTTGTTCTCATACAAAAAAAAAAGGTTTAATGCAAAATAAAAAAATATATAAATTGATTTTTAAATAATATACGTTATCATAGGATATAATACAAAAAATGAGAGATTTTATATAAAAAAAAAATCTTATCACATTTTCTTTAATATTAATTTAAGCAACAAAAAAAAAAACATCTCCCAGCTCTTCAAAAATATTATTTTAGTTCAAACATAAAATCATTATAAATTCATAATTTTTCATGGTAGACCAGGCCAGTATGATAAAACTTCATCTAACTACACAATTTCAGGCCATCCTTTTTAACACATCAATCTGTTTTAACAGAGAGCATATCAACATGGTTGCATGCACACAATTTTACTTCAATCTACAAATTTATTAAGTGTGGAATAAATTGATTTAATTGAGAAAATCACTAAATTATTGTAACAACACACATTGTCTGTGTAAAAATTGAATACTTCTAATTTTAATTACTGTCACACATGCAACACCACCATTAATGTTAATTGATTAAAATTCCTTCTGCATTTACCAATAAAATTAATTTATTGCACTTAATACAATTGTGCATCTTACTTAATGTTGAGCATTCTATTAACACCAAATATACATTGTTTTTATTTAAATTTTCATTTGCTATATTCAAAACTTCAAATATTTTTTTTTTTTAGTTTATGTCGTTCATGCCCGACTGCGCCACCCCATAATAATAAAAATAATAAAAAATATTTATTATTTTAATGTACTTATTAATAAAATTACATAAATATATAGTAATATACATATAAGTTTTAAGGCCTCTATGTGATGATTGGAGCAATTTTTTGTTTTTTTTTTATACTTTAATTGTTTGTTGTTAAAAAAAAAAAAAAGAAATAAAAAACTGAAAATTTAAAATAGAAAAATAGATACATACTTTCAATCGAAACCGTTAATTTAAAATTTTAAAATATTCATTAAAATCAATCAAGAAAATCTAAAAACAATAAATAAATTTTAAAATAGTTAATAATTTTTATGTTTCAAATTAATTGTGAAAGTATAAAAACAATTCGGTAATATCATTTTATTTCCTTTTTTTTTTTTTTTTAGTTTTTGCTTTTATTTTCTTTTTAAAATATTTAAAATTAAGTTATAATTCCGTATTTTCGTTATTTCTGTCTTTTTCTTTTTTATTATCTAATCATTTAAATTTATTATCCTTATAACATCATTGAAAAAATATAATTATATACATTATATACATACTCGTATATAATACAGAAAGAATTCCTAGGCAAACGAACTGACACTAGTTCTATGAAGTTTTTTCGATTCCAATTGATCTGCTTTTGTTGATGTTCCTAATAATTCATCATCACCAGATATAAGTGCCTCTGATTCTGATTCATTATCTTTACGTTTACGTATTGCTCGATATCTTACTTTAACCCGTTGTAATAAATTTGGCTTTGAAACTGTCTTACGATTGTGTCGCATTAAAAAGTTATCGGTCACCCAAAATATGAACATCTGTTTTTAAAAAAAAACCAAAAAATTTAATTAAAACGAATGTATTTATTATTACACAATAGTAATTCTATTTATTATTTTTCTAAAAATTCTTCTAAAAACTGATCAAACTAATGAAATTCGATTTCGATAAGATAACATTTAAAGGGATGAATGCCAATTTTTGACATTTACATTTTAAGTTTTACATTTTATAAAAATGATAGTTAAGTTCTTCTGCAAAATCATTATTTTATTTTTTTTAGAGAAAATAAAAATATTTAATGGTAAATTAAAGTAACCAATAATCGTACAATAACTGGCATTTTTCCTCACCATAGACAACAAAACTGTAGCTTTAACCTTTAATCTATCTATAATTAGGGAACAACGTACAACATAATCTAGTAGTATTTAATGCTTGTTCTAAAACACAATCGTGTTTGCTCACGCATAAGCTAGATGTCCCAAACTCTGTTATTCATTTTGCTGGTAATTCGATCCCTAACTCTTTTGGTTTTGTTACACTGGGAAAGCGCGTCAACACTAAAATCCTTTAATCCAGAAAACATGGCTATTATATACAATTCGCATATAAGGCGAACTTTTACGGTGTACAATTTCTATTTTTGAGTGGGTGCTCTAGCGATCACCCTACATTTTCTCGATAGAATTTAAAGGCGACCTATTCGGCTTATTGGTGAAACTCGATTCACTAATCAAATATTTCATAGATATTTCTATGGTGATTGTCCTGCTGAAATTGCTAATATTATGACCTCTATTCGGGTATTTGCCCTAGACTGGTTCACACTCGCGGTCTGTTGGTTTAGAGATATATACAATTGCTTCTTTATATAAAGGAATGCCGTTAGCAAACACATACATGACGGCAAATCGACAATTTCTGAATCAAATCCCGAGCAAATTGAAAATGATGTAAAACAACTAGAAGCGAAATAAAGCCGTTGGTTCAGATGACATCCAATTAGATTGCTTAAATTATCTTTTCAATAGTTGGAAAATTTATTTAATAAGATGTTAAACGGAGGTTTGATGCCAAATTAAGTCATGTTGACGAAAGCTATCTTTTACCATTTTCTAAAAATAAAGGAAGATGTATAAAACAACAGAGGAATTAAACTTACTTCAGATTCAGACACATTAAAAATATGGGATTTTTTTTTTTGTACACTTCAATGATCCTTTCACAACAAGGAAAATCAATTATGATGTTCGACATCGAATAAAGTGCATTTGTATTAGGTGGAAATCAGTGCCCGGGGTTTTATGTGATTGAATCGGGGTTTTATATGATCGAACCGGGGTTTTATGTGATCGTACCAGGGTTTTATGTGATCGAACCGGTGTTTTATGTAATCCCAAGGTTTTATGTGATCGAACCGGGGTTTTATGTGATCGAAAAATGCCAGCAATAAATAATAAAAAAAGTGTATGCAACTGTAGTTTGACCGGCAATAACTTACTGTTCAGAATATTCGATTGTTAAATGTGACAAAATACACAAATTACATACAACCGAGATTGAAGAATAAAATCAAAAACATTACTCTTATAAATTACTTACATTTACAAAAAATGGTATCACCAGCATTATAACAGCTACTTCAATTTTTGGATCATTAAACGGTGACAATACAAAATTCTTTACATTATCCCAAAAATCTAATTGTATAAATAATGTTGTTATAAGTTTTACTATAGCCATTAAACCAATATAAATCCATGTTTGATAGATCCATGATTTGGCAGCAGCTAAATTGAGATAAAAATAGGTGTTAAATATAATTGTAAAATAGATATAAACATAATGTAATTTATAAATTAAATGTATAATTAGACTAATATATGTAATAGATATCGATAGAGAAAGTATATTGACATTGAATATAATAATGTACTCATTTATTATGAAACAAAAATAGTCTATTAAAAATATATTGATATTGTAACAGAATGAATCATAATAAATTTACAGATCATTCAAATTGCATAATAATTTTAAACATAAAAGAAAATTACAAAATATACTCATTATTAGTCCTTACATATAGATAAATTGTTCATAAAAAAGGGCAAAAGAAGAAAAAAAGTATTAGCTATAGGCAAGGATGTATCTATTTGAAATAAATGACTCATCATATGCTTAAAACATCGTCAAAGGAGAAAATGTCCGTTACCAAGCTGATCGTTAAAATTCTTGGATAGAATGCACTTAGTGCATTCTTTTAAAAAATGCGACATACTCATGATTCATGGGTAATGTAGACGTATCGTTGATGGTAACCATCAAATACATAATAAGAATTATAAAAAAAAATACGTAACGCTCAATTCAGACTAAATATTTAGTCCGTTACTAACTATACTTTCTAAACTATCTTAAAATATATTCTTATTTTTAATACACTCACTATATTCGCCAAAATTAATTGCATCCCATTTTTTTCGTGCAGCTAAATAATGACAAACTCTAATACCAACGTAAATAATAAATAATCCAATTGTAGAATCTAATAGAAAATTGATGATGTACCTTTTAAGAAAAATTAAATATTTCTTTTAAATAAAAAGTGAAAATAAGAAAAACATTTGTTAATTCTCATACCATGTACAAGGATCACCTTGAAATAATGGTGCTAAATAAACATTTGTCATATGAATAAATAGAGCACCGATACCTTGTTTCGATGTGTCATACCACCAAGTTTCCCATGATCTCCTTACGTATGGTGGTTCACAAAATCTTTTTGCTAAAATGTACATGTAAAAATGTTGGGTATTAGAAGACGTATAACAAAGGGATAAATAAATATAATGTAATGTCATGACGTATCCGTAATATTATCATGTTATGCTTGCTTATTAGTTATACTCACTTAAACGTAAGTTTATCATCATAATTATTATAAGCAGTACACCACATGGGATGTTATACGATGTTAATTTGCCATTTTTAAAAATACTTAAAACAATTAATGTGTGAATGATCAATAATATAACCAAACCTCATTCAAATACATCTAACTAAGTTAATACACTTGTTTTACAAATTTGGTGTTACTCATTATAGTGAATTGCGAACCTCATCGAACTTGATTAAATCGCATAGTGAAAAATTTACTGATGGAATTTAAAAACTACGATCTTCGTCATGACAGTCTAGAACTCAGTACCCTACACTATTACAACGTTAATGTGCTATGTGATCTATTTTACACCAGTATTCAACGGTATCAATAAAGCAACACTGGATTTCATTCTGATTTATGTACTATAGACCACTTGCATTCAATGCGAGATATTATTGAATGCAATATAATGCAGAATATAACATGAAATTGATAATAATTCTTAAAACTTTTTATACTTGATAGCGACATAGACGGTATCTCGGGCGGTATTAAATGCATTCGAACAATATACTTATTACTCAACAGCAAACTATAGGTAGCCTGGGATTTATGCACCATTCTGTAGAAATATTAAAATATACATGACCCAGTGTCATGTGTAAAATAATAATTATAATTGAGTCGTGTAAACGGGAAATTTCATCCAATTCGATTTCATTTCGATAAAAATTGGGTCGTGTAAACGGGGACTTAACCGAGAGGCCTTCGATAAATGCGTGTTTTACTGTTTATAATATACATCCCAGAAACTGTCATTTGAGAGTGCATAAATTGTTTACAGATTAAGGGGCATATAAATGAACATTAGAAAAATCGATCATTGTCATTATTGTCTGAGATCATAAAATTTGTAATAGGATTATACAATTATACAAGGATCACCGATTTAATATCGTGTATATGTGAGTTAAAGAGTTAGAAACAGAACATATGAAGGGAAGGTGTTCGAAAATTGCAGAATTTGTTAATATTAGTAGTATTCATCACCAATTTCAAATATGATCATTAATTTAATCTCAAATGGACAAAGGTGACAAAGTACAATACACAAAAATAATAATATTTATTTTTATCAGTCACATGTATACACATCGGACCAGGGGCAATTACATAAGTTTGTCACTATTGCACGACGTCCATCATAAATTTGCAAGAATATGACCATTATAATTTTGATCTTATTGGGCAAATGTGACAACGATCGATCACGATCCAACGACATGTTAATATCATAAAATCAGCCATTCGAAAATCAAAGCACTCGGAAGGATCATCACTACTCATATATATAAAACGTTGAATTGCCACTTATGGTTCGTCAATGACACTTCTCATCAGAAATAAACATTTTTTGTAAATACATTTCGTCTTCAAATTTATCAGCTCTTCTCAAATTCACATAATTTATCTTCCAATTGAAATTTAAAAATTATATGAAAAAAAAAACAGTTGAAACTGCATCAACCCACTCAACTTGGCTAATTCGAGAGTCTTAAAGCATCTTTTATTAAATGCATAAAATAGAGGTAGGCAATAAAATGTTATAATCTTATCAATAATATAACATTATCAATATTTTTATTCAATCTATAACTCAATTATAGATTTATCAATAAACCAGTTACAGATGTGACATAATTGATAAATACTCGTAAAAGAAATTTACTATTTATACAAATAAAAAGCGTATTTTTTCAAACATTAACGATAAGCAAAGAAAATAGAAACTCTAATAGAAAATCAACAATTAATCGATTCAAAGAAAATCTAATTTCAATAATTAATTTTATCATTTAATATTATTTATTATTATAATACATTTATGATTTTATGTATACGACGTCGAGTACACAATAGTAAAAAATTATCAATATTGTTATTGAATAATTTCCCAATACCATGAAGTTTTGTAGTTATAAGTAAATCTAAGTAATTATATGAATATTTTACTAGTAGTTCGAAGGTTAAATTTAAAACAATATAAATAATAAATTACAATTTTGGATATTGTAAAATAATATATAAAATCAGAACTAATTCAAATTATTATTCTCATTAAATGTAATTAGTTTGATTATTCAAATTAATGAATAATTAGATAAAAATATCGCACATTGACTGTTTTTCAAATGTTTTTTTGTTTTTTATCTAATTACTTGTTATGAAAAAGGTTCTGATAATATTATCTGCATAGAATGAACACTTAAAATGAGAAAATGATTTCAAGATGTATGTATTATTAGTAATGTGTAATTTGGTAACAAATGATGTGATCGACTATCATCGAAATTACTCAATCCAACTTTGCCTACACGCGGTGTAACTAGTAACTCGATCAGGATATATAGCAGTAATGACATGCGATGGTGTTAAAAAAAGATTTCAACAACAAACTAGATAGCTGGAGTTTTATGCTCTCTCACTCTGACTAAAAGATTGTAATATGTAACTAGATAATTATAATCGTCCTTTGGTGGTAAATTTTCAATTATAGTTATTTGAGTTCACATTTAATGTTATATGGATATTGGAATCAGCAAATTAACACCGTAATGCCGCCCTATGCGCATTTGAGATGTAAAAGTCAAAATGATGATGAATGTGTAATTTTATGTACAAAACAAAAAAAAACAAGACTAGGAAATTATTTGTGTCTGAATAGAAATTTAAAATCCTTAATATACTGACTGAGTAGAAAGAACGCAGGATGACATTTTGTGTGATTGTCCTAATTTGATTTTGCTTGAATGAATTATGTAAAAATGGATAAAAATCCTCTTTAGGCAATTATAATTGCTAGAGTTGAAATGGGCAGTTAGAAATTGTATTTTACAGACATAGGTGGTTGAACAAGAAGAAAAAAACGGTCGCTTTTGTTAGACTGCAAGACGAGTTTGAATTCTAAAAGTAAACTATTGTTGGGAGAAGATCTTTAAAAGGGCGCGTGATTACTTCAAGAATGAGGATTTCTTTTTATTGTAATCGAAAATATAGATGTACTAACACCCGTTGAGTTAGCAGTTAACGAAATTAACAAAGATAATGCGACGGTATTAACAGCCAGAGGGTGTATTTACATTAGTTTTTGTAAAGTTACAAGATTTTAGATCTTAACGACTTAAGTAATAAAATTAATGATTGAGTAAAAAAAAAAAAAAACGATTTCCAGAACGAAGAAATAAAAGGTTAATTAATCTTCATAAACATATTCCACGTTTCACCTGGATTCTATTCCAGTAAAATCAAGTCAATTTGAACAGTTATCATTTATGCCCCCAAAGACTTGAATGAATCAGTTTAAAATTCATCGACATCGACGAATAGCTGCAGCAAAGTATTACATCAGTTTTGAAAAAAACATTGTACGGCTAAAAGAGACGATGCCGATTTTTCAAACATGTTTTAATTGTTCGGCTCATGGTTTGAATAATTCGGTATAGTATTGTGTGAAATTAAAGCTGTAGCTAATTTGTTGGTGATATGTTTTATATACTTGGTGTATACCAAGTATACAAAACATAAAATCTATATTTTTAGACCGACAACACGCCAAAATTAACATATCCTGTGATCATATTTTCAATGTCATTACTGCGAGGTAAATATTGGTTGAACAACTTTTGGATGTTAGTCGACCACTTCATACAAGATGTAGAACAGAGCAATTATAATTGCTTCTATACTTTCGATTCGGACATTTCAAAATTATATTTGTGTTGGCTGACATTTGATGTTACGTGTACAATAGAATAGGCTATTCATTATCCTAATACAGTCTTATGTAGACATCGTTTTGTAAATATCGAGATGATGATAATATATAATATCAGAAAACATAGGCTAAGTTTTACTTCCATGAAATTTATTTATCTAAAATACACTTTTTTTATCAGTTAAAAGAGTTCAACGAAACTTTGAACGCCTTTATTTTTGTTTCCGATCTCTGGATCTGCTAGTTTCTAGTAAACATGTAAACATGTAAAACCAATTAGTTTAGTTGTGTAATTAATAATTATCACATTTTAATTAACAGTCTAAAGTCATCCTACGTTGTTAACACGATTCTTATGTGTATTGTAAATCCAATTGAACAACAATAACATATAGTTAATCTTTATATGATAACCTTTTTATATTTACAAATTTAGGAAGACAAAATCAAATAAAAAAAAAAAAACGTAACAAAATTAAAATACTTTACCGATAAGACACGTAAATGCCATTCCAGCTAAAAGACCCTGAAGCATCCAACCAAAAAAATCTGTAAGTGCATCTTTACTACAATGAAGACTAGACCATTGTTGACTATCATCACTTATAATTATTGATGAATTCATTTAAATAGTTAAAAAAATAAAACAAAAATAGTACACGTACAAAAAAAAAAAAAACTTAAACCTATTAAAACTTTTCAATTTTAAAATTATTAATTAAATTACGAAATTTTATTTCAGTTCACCCATTATTTTCTATAAACTTTTAATTGGTAAGAAAATTAGACTTTTTTTAATTTACATTATAATAGTTTTTTTTTCTTTATATAAATTAAATACTGTAAATAATTAATATTTTAAAACTTAAAATATAATATAATAATTTCTTTATTTTTATTTTACTTTTGTGTACTACACACACGACTACGTTATAAAAAAGTCCTACAAATTTGACATTGTTTTCGCGATTTGTCAAGTGGTTGAAAATGGTTGCATCCAATATATATTTTTCATTATATTCGAAAATCGAACCGGAATATCATTTATGACATCTCGAATTTTTGCCGTCTCTCGTTCTTTTTATGTTCGCAGTTCTGTCAATACTGTGGTGTTATTTTTACAAAATCTGTTGAAATCATATTCATCAGAATTAATTTTATTAACATAATTATAAATAATTAAATAAAAATGCCACCAAAATTTGATCCAAGTGAAGTTAAACTTGGTAAGTGTAATTTTTTTTTTTAATAGAAATTTGTGTTTATTTTGTATTTTTTTTAAGGTTATAAAATGTTTTTAATGAATAAATTGTTTTCTAAAAACTAAATAATTTTGTAGTGTATTTAAGATGTGTTGGTGGGGAAGTTGGTGCTACTTCATCGTTGGCTCCAAAAATTGGTCCATTGGGTTTGGTAAGTGAATTCATAATTTTTTTTTTTTTTTGTTTTTATGCCAGATTTTAGTTTTTAAAATATTTTTTTTTTTTTTTTTTTTTATGTAGTCCCCAAAAAAAGTTGGTGATGATATTGCAAAAGCAACTGGTGATTGGAAAGGTCTTAAAATTACAGTTTGTTTAACAATTCAAAACAGACAGGCTACAATTACTGTTGTACCATCGGCCGCATCACTAATTATTAAAGCACTTAAAGAACCACCAAGAGACAGAAAGAAGGTTAAAAATAGTAAGTAATTTATTATTTTGTTTATGTACTTGTAATTGTAATGTTTTGTTTATTTACTATTTTTATTATAGTTAAACATAGTGGTAATATATCAATGGATGATATTATTTCAATTGCACGTACAATGAGACCACGTTCAATGGCACGTGAATTATCCGGTACAATTAAAGAAATTTTAGGATCAGCACAAAGTGTTGGATGTACTGTTGATGGACGTCCACCACATGATATCATTGATGATATTAATAGTGGATCTGTTGAAGTACCATCTGAATAAGTAAATTATTTAATAATAAAATAATTTGTAAAAAAAAAAAAAAACAAAAATGGACTAATATTTATTTAATTTTGGATTGTTACGAATTCTTTAATTTAGCCGTTCAATGATAGATCTGAAATGTCCGTTTGTTGTTTTCCGTTAGCAAAGTGAATTTTATGAGAAATGGCATTGTATACAAATTAATGTGAATATTGATCGAAAGTGAATGTGAATTTTAAAGAAGTTTATTTAATTTAAAGAACGACTATATTACTAGTATTAGTCAATTGACACTTGAAATATTACTAGTTCTATTGTTTTAATGTAGCAAACTACACATCCAACTAAATTCTATATGCATTTAATAATTAACACAATAAATGGCGAATGGATTGATTGCGTTTTGATGAAGAATAATAGTTTTGAGTGCATCATTTCTACAATCTTAACCGTTACGATGTTAATTTGCCCTTTACAGATATTACATCAAATGTCAACTAATATTCTGCACTCTTTTATATACAGTGAAACGTGTAGTTGATTGGATAGTTTGGTAGAGTCATGTGTTAAATCACAGATATCTAGATCGATACCACCTAAACAAATTCATAATTGAGCATGTGATTACCGTGATTGCTGCAGTGTCCACTCCGTCCGTCCCCATAGTCTCCATAGTCGAATCTTTTATTGTCTAGCGTGCTCAATTCATTTAACAAAGTAGTTGCCTCGAAATGCATGTATCAATCAGTATATGAGTAATGGTAATATATCGTGTAAATTGAATGTTGGATACCTTGTATGGTTTATGTTGCTCGCTCTATAACGATTCGAAGGGTTTTATTAATTATTATGCCTGTTTGTATTCTAGTATGTTATAGAATGTTTCTCAAATGTATGAATATTATGCAATCATATGATCCATCTTTATCGCTTCCGTTATTGCGTTTCTTATTCAATTTATATACTATGCACAACGTCATCATATAGTCCTTTTTTTAATTATTTTGTAGTACACACAGATAATCCTTGGATGGTACTGGAAACCTAATTGCATATGATTTTCTTGCAATTCACTGGTCAGTGACCTATTAAATAGCTAATAAATCGAACGTCTTTTTACTCCTTTGAAATTACAGTTGCCTTTGTAATTACAATAGAATAGTAATTATTAATTTCATGTATTTTATTTATTATATGTAACATTTTTAGGAAGAATAAATTATTTTTTCAAGTTTTAAAGTTTTTTTTTTGCTTTTTAAATTCTTGTGCCAAATAAATATGCCATCTGTACGTCAAGTTTATTTATTTTTTTTTATTGACATTTGTATATAAATATACTTTCATTTTTCACAGAATCAGTAAACACAGCGTACAAGTAGTAAAATATTTTGTTAAAAATACATTTCAATTAATAAAATAAAGTGAAAAGTGTTTATTTATCGTTTAAATAATTAAGTAATTATATAGTATAAAATGGATGATGAAGCTGAAACCTATAAATTATGGAGAATACGTAAAACAGTTATGCAGGTTAGTAATCTTCTTTTCTTGTTTTATGTTTTTACATAAAAATTATACCTAACCTCAAATCAAATATTTTATTGATGCTAATTTTCGTAAATAAATGTAACTTTATTTAAATAAAGAACGTGTTTAATGCAACCATACCGTTTGGAATTCGATTCAATTAATTTCAATAAAGCATATTTAATTTGTTTAAAGTTTTCATACGATAATGCTGACCCTCCATAAACAGATGAGTCCCGGTCCCAGTCCCATGGTTGTACCATTCAGTAATTCTATAATACTTATGATCTAGCAACAAGTTTCACATTTAATTAATATGTTATTATTATATTATTAATGCACACTGTTTTCTATGGTGTTTAACAATATGTGATTTGTAATGTGTGTTAATCGTACAATAACGTACAAAGCACCATGATGTTAATTTGCCATTTCTTATATGTGATTGAACTTATATGTGCCTGAACGTCAAATGTGATGTTGCCATACAAACACTTTATAATTATAGAAAAGTACAGAGATAATAACAAAGATCATAAGACATTCAGAAGATCTTCAGAGGGCATTAGATAGAGAGTACATTTAGATCTTGTTTGGCAAGCATTGAGATCTTAAAACTGTTCCTAAACTATATATCTATACATTTAAAGATATACATATGAATTATGGAGCATCTAACTCATTCAATGTGGACGATCAAGTATCATCTTCAAGTATGTATTTGCAAATGACATAGTTTTAATAAGTGCGAGCTAAATTGAACTGAAAAACAAATCTTTGAAATTCGACATTAGAAACGATCATGGATTGCATTTCAGTCATTAACTGCCCCTTTATTTTCAAAAATAAATATTCAGTTATCATAATAAGCGATAAAATCGATGATGATATGCAACATCGATTAAAGTGCGCTTCGATCAAGTAGTGACTTGGGATTTTATTCGATCGAAAAAAGCCAACTAGCCGTTTTGAATGTTGACCGTTTTAAAAGACCCACACATTCGGAAACTCACAGTGTAAAATTGACTTTAAATATTGAAAACGTGGTCGCCTACAATCTACTTGGTTATCGATAATTGATAGTGACTTAAACAGGTTAATTCAGAGAGTGACAACACAGAAACTCCACATAGATTCTTTATTCCAATTCGACATCAATTACTTATCATTTTGCCATTTTCAACTATAATTTTTCAATTTTGTGAATTTACATTAATATTCTCACAACATATGTATATGGTTTTTTAAGCTGTAATAGCCCATCAACAATTACATAATAAGTCTGTGTAACTGTACCATTACATTTTATTATTTAAATTCTAATTTCTAATTTAGAAACTATTGAATTTAAAAACACAAAAAATATTTCTTCTTTGATTTAACTTTTTTTTTTATTACAGTTGAGTCATGACAGAGGCTATTTAGTAACACAAGATGAATTAGATCAAACACTTGAACAATTTAAGGAACAATTTGGTGATAAACCAAGGTAATTAATAAAAAAAATAGATACATTATTTAATTCATATTAAAAAAAAATAATCATTTATTTAATAGTGAAAAGCGACCAGCACGTGGTGATTTAATTGTATTAGTCGCTCACAATGATGATCCAACCGATCAAATGTTTGTCTTCTTTCCCGAAGAACCAAAAATTGGCATTAAAACAATAAAAACTTATTGTACACGTATGCAAGAGGAGAATATACATCGTGCTATTGTTGTTGTTCAATCGGGTATGACACCATCGGCTAAACAATCACTTGTCGATATGGCACCAAAATATATTTTAGAACAATTTCTTGAATCTGAATTATTAATTAATATAACTGAACATGAATTGGTGCCCGAACATGTGGTAATGACACCAGAAGAAAAACAAGAATTATTACAAAGATATAAATTAAAAGAAAATATGTTAATGAGAATACAAGCTGGTGATCCGGTAGCCCGATATTTTGGATTAAAAAGAGGACAAGTAATATTTTTTGTTGATTTTGTTAGATTTTAGATTGTGGTTTTTTTATAATTTGTTTAAAAAAAATTTTAGGTTGTCAAAATTATTCGATCATCAGAAACGGCTGGACGTTACATATCGTATAGACTGGTTTGCTAAAATTATGTAATTTTGATTTTTTTTTTTTTGTTTTTACAATTTCTATTATTACATTAAGTTTTAAATAAATAATTTTAATGATTTTTATCAAATATATTTTCTGTTTTAGTTAGTTTTTGATATACATATTAATTGATAATTGATTGTAGCCTTTGAAAGAAAGAATTCGACGTGTATAAGAAATGTGAAGGTATATTATAAAAACCACTTCGAAATGGATTTTACAATCCAAAAATTAAAAACAAGTATGTATGTAAACTGTATTTATTTGATTAGAAAATTAAAGTCAAATATGTAAACAACAAATACACGATAAATATTCGCGTTAAATTATGTCGTACCTCCACACATATATATATGAATGAATTTAAACCAAAATTTTATTTGACGAATTAACATAAACGTTGATCCATACGTTTCTGTCTTTATATTGTTGATCTTTTTACAGGTTTACTATTCTGTCGAATTCAACATTGTGAAAATTTGTGTGATATTTTTTTTTTTTTTTTTGCAAAAGTTGGTTTTGGTGAAGATTAAGCGAAGTGTGAGTGTGTTTTACTTTCAATTATCGTGTTCCTGGTAGATGTGGTATTGTGTTAAGTACTTTGTGTGCATTGAGCTATTTTATATATATGTATTTATGCTTTTGATACTTTTAAATATGATGCGAAAATTCCCCAGGATTCAGGAAGTAATCATGTAAGACAGGTAACGAACTGAAACGAAAAACAAGTTTTCATTTACGAGAGGATTAAAAATGATTCAATGGACATCTTTTTTACCAAGTCAAGTCAAGCACATCAACATCAACACCATTATAACAAAAAATAACTATCTGTATTTTCACAGGTGTAATAATTGTGGATCAAAGAATCCCCAAAAACGTCGTTTAATATGAACATGAATTTTAGTGACATATTATAATAAAAATGTCCAGATTAGGAAATAAGTTATAAATGTTTTATGTGTCAACTTGCAAACAAAAACATCACCAATTAATATTTAATTAATAGATACAAAAAAGTCACATAAAAATAATTAATAATATATGAGTAATTATATTTGTTAAGTACCAGAAAAAGTGTGCATATTCTTCAATAAGATTTCTTTATTGCAATTTTGTGTTCCCTGCATTTTAGTGTCCAGAAAAATTGCAACCAAAAAAACGAGAGTTTTTTTTTAAACCAATAGATCATTTGTTACTACGAATACCATTAACATTCAAACAATATTAATATTCATTCATAGTTGTCGAGATGCATTGTACCAACGTAGCTTGTATATATCCTACTAGAAAAAATGATCAAATGGAACGAATGACATTTACTAATTTTAGCTAAATTTTCAATTGATGAACGTGGAAATGGACCACACAAATATGTCACTATAATGTAAATGATCATCTATACATTCAGCATCTACAAAAATTCTGAAATCAACGTTTGAGCTACTGTTTTTGGCATAAAAATGAATCATCTAAACGAATAAAAAGGTTGACAGAACGCATTGAAGTGGACCTTATTTCAGATTTTAATTTAAAAAGAAATATTAGAATTGAATTGTGCGTGTAAGCAAATGTTAATAATGCATCCAAGAAAACAAAGAAAAAAAAGGCTATTCGATAAAAAAAAAAAAAAAAAACATCGCAAGACTTAATGAAGCACTGATTTATCATCGTCAGACGATAGTCAGGACGAACAAGTGTAGGAACGCCTTGTGATATTATTAAGTACATTTCAATTAATTATATTTAATGTTTGACATTTTTATTTTTGTTACAGTCTGAATTTCGTTTATGTCTGCCTGGTAACGAAAATAATTAAATAGATTATGATGATGATGTGATACGGTAATTGACGATAATTGATTCTATTGAAAATCATATATTCACAATACATCACATCATATGGGACGTTATGTAGTATTTTCTGTAATGTGTAATTATAAATACTACATAAGGCATATATATATATACACACCTTATAATACTTTACTATTTATTTACGAATGAATATAAATAAGGGAATTGAAATATTATGTTTTAACATTTTCATAAAAGATGGATAATGACAAGGATGGGATTAGGTGGAGTGGGGTTAATATAAACAAATGTGTTACATTGCTATATCAATTCATCAGCTGTTAACTTATATACAAAAAAAATCATAAAGTAAATAGCAAGGCTAAAATCTATAACTTTTACGTTATGTACTTGTGCCGCTCTTATTTATATACACTCGACATATGTAAAATTATATACATT
>JANSTX010010178.1:0-18889 GCA_027564355.1 Penthetria funebris | reverse complement strand
CCACATATGATGAAAATAATTTGTTATGAATAACTTTGTTGTTATTTTTAGTCGAAGAGCTGGTACTCATATAACAGGTGCTCATAGTCATAATAATTTATTTAATCAATCATCAAGTGATTCATCAAATGTATCGTCTTCACCGGATCATAGTCCAGCAAATTCACCATTACGTCATAGTTTATTAAGTGCAGAAAATTCACCATGTCAACGTTCAAGTCCCGAACCGGTCAGTTTCGAAAATATGTGTCGCGAATCAATGACATTAATGGAAGAATGGAATATAGAAAAAGAACCCGGTTTCGATGTGGCCAATTTAAGTGAATTGGAATTAAAGAAATTACAACCGCTTTTGTGGCTTGAATTGGCCTCATTATTTGATAGACATCATGTTACATTGGACAAAAGAAAACCATTTAAAAGGAAAAGAAAAGAGGAGGGTAATGTTTTCGGTGTCTCATTAAATGCATTGGTACGTCGTGATCAACAGGTTACCGGTGAAGATTCATCGCTTGTACCATTATTGTTACAATCAATATTAAAGGAATTGAAATTAAGGGGTGCCAAAGAAGAGGGTATATTACGTGTTCCTGGTAATAAACAAAAAACCGAATTACTTTATACAGATTTAGAACAAAATTTTTATGCAAAATTTGAAAAAATCGATCCATACTTAAAACGTGCCGGTGTCCATGATTTAAGTGCACTATTAAAACGTTGGATTCGTGAATTACCGATACCAATGTTGGCAAATGATTTAATTCATTTATTTTATCAAACACATGGTTAGTGGTTTTTTTTTTTTTTTAGGTAGAAGACCTATTTATTCTTATATTTTTTAATGGGGACTTTTTTTTTTTTTTTTAATATTTAGCTATTCCACCACCAGATCAATATAAAGCTTTATCTGTTCTTTGTCTTCTATTACCACATGAGAATAGAAATACATTGAGAGAATTTTTAAAATTTCTTCATTATGTTATAAGTTTACAGAATTTTAATAAAATGTCAAAACATAATGTTGCAACAATTATTGCACCATCATTATTTCCACCAAGGTATTTATTTTATTTTATTCCGTGCATTGAAGTCAAAAGGGATTCTATTTTTTTCTTCGATATCTTACAGATTAATTCATCCCATTGATAACAATGATATTGGTGCTCAAGTTCGTATGGCTGCCCATTGTTATAAATTAACAGATGTCTTAATTTCGCAATATGATTCGTTGTGGATGGTACCCGAAAGACTTATTGAACAGGCCAGAACAATGAGGAAACCTGGTTTTGGTAAACGACAAGTTGCTCGAAAAACAAAGAGTGCTACAAATACAAATGATTGTGGTATAAATGCTAATCATGTACATAAACTTGCTATTTAATATTTTAATTATAATTTAATTTAATTAGTATAAGTTTGTGCTGTTTTCCATAATTTTCAATGTGTACTTCTTGAGTCATAAATATATAATTTATATACAATGATATTCTAATAATTAAAAAAACAAAAAAATTAATTAATTATTATAACATTTAATATATGCAATGCATCGAATTTTTTTTAACAGACTACAAATTTTAAAATATAAATACGAGTATAACTTTATAATTATAAATAATTTTATATTATTTTTGTAAATATAATTTAAAAAAAGATAGACAATAAAAGTATTTTTATGTAATAAAAAATGATAAATAAATTATAATTAAAACGATTTTGTTGTTGTAATGAATTCCTAAATAACGTTTAATCACAAAAAGTTAATAACCAACGTAATGAATATTTCACTAAAACCCTAATACTAAATGCAATAAGTGATTATGACCAAACGAATTTAACGAATAATTAAATTAAATGATTCAGTTGATAGAGAGATTTGTAAAGTCAAAGGTAACTAGCTTTGTTGGTGAGATATCTATGCAGTAAGTTAAGTCTACAAAGAAGATACACACAACTGACGTAAACACTTATCGTTTTTTATATGGTACTGCTAGGAGGTAAATATAAGTTGTGTTATTCTAAGATATCAGTCGGCCATCCAATTCAATACCATATATAATTAATGCAACAAATAACATATACAATGCGGTATCTGTCATCGAGTTTTCAACAACTATTTTTAATGTTTGAGCACCTGAAACCTTTTTACAATAGCTCACAAATATGGCGTGGTCTGGGTTAAGATCTAGCACATACATGAATTGAATTCCTGGTCACATTCTTGTAATGCCTCCAAATAGTAGCCACGGCAACATAATTCGATACTAACATCTTTTTATTCACGTAGTTGTTGCAGCATAATATCTGGCATAGGTGAATAAAATGTAGTAGGCATTACTACGTATTTTACTGTTTGCACCAAGTCTCTTTCTCTAACCGTTTACATGAAATTGCAATTTTTGTTTTTAATGAAAAACATTGGTACATTTCATAGGTTTGTGGATTTGTATCAGGAGATCATAATGTTCAGAAGATGTATTTTATTTAAAATGCAAATATCTCGAAAACGCTTATAGATACAGTTTACGTGTCTGAGGATGAAATATGTAGAAAGAAGTTGCGCATCTTTAGCAATTAAAAGCGATATGCGAATAAAATGTAGTAGGCATTACTATGTATTTTACCGTTTACAACATGTCTCTATATCTCAAACCGTTTACCAGAAATTGCAATTTTTGATTTCGATTGAAAACGTTGGTACATTTCATACATTTTGTGGATTAGGACATCATAATCTTCAGAAGATGTATTTTATTTAAAATGCAAATATCTCGAAAACAGTTACATAACATTGTTGTGAAAACGGTTATCATAACATTGTGAAAACAACATAAATATAGAGTCTTAAGATAAGAAACATTTAACTGGAAGGATTGCCAGCAATTTAACTATTTGTAGATATAGTTAGCATCACCAAATATATCCCTTAACAGAGCCACTGGGTTCCATGCACTATTCGCTATAGTTCTATTCTCTTGGAAACACAGAATTGGAGAGTTCTAACACCTGTCGATATTGATCACTGTTGGCGGCTACTGCAAAACTGACTTTGTACGTTGAAATTATGCAATTAGAGAAGGTTTATTGGTGGCTCTGAAGGGTCCTTTACTCTAAGTTAAAACAATTGAAAGTTGATTTTCAAACTAAACTTCAATTATAATAAAATAAAGTACTACAAATTTAAATTCAAACCACAGTGCTTACCATTCGATCAACGGTTGCATAAATTAAAATTTTGAATTTTCTATTTTAAACTGCAATATCACATTTGTTATTACATCCTGTGAACGCATATAGCTAAAATTTGCGATGTAATTTTTTGATACTCTAACACATTTAATGTCAAAATAAAAGTCAAGAATTTTTAGTTCACTTTTATTTTTTTTTATTTTTTGCGGACGTTTAATTTTTGTTTATCAATTTGCTAGTGTATATAAAAATATGTATAACTTAAATTCAGTTCGTGCTTCTTTGACTGCATATAAATCGTTGTGCTTAAAGTAATATTCTGAATTTTAAAATAGTTTTATCATTGGTTTAAATAATTGTTCATATTTTAGCAATCACTTTCCCAGAAGTATTTGCTATTATGATATTTTAAATTTAAAAGCGAATTGTACAGAGAAAGAAATACGTGATGCATTTGTGAAATTATCTAAAGAGGTATTCTTCTATAAACAATTTAATGACATAATTTATTTTAAATTTTATTTGCATTTTCTTTCCATTTCATCAAATTTCTTTATTTACATTTGTATTATAAAAAGTAATTGAATTATTATTCAATAAATCCCTATAAATGTTTTTCGTACACTGTAAAAGATTTTAGTATTTAAATGTTTACGAATACATTTTTTGAATCTGTTGCTGCTCATGATTTTAAATGTGGTCGAAGTCAACAACAAGTGATGGTTTGATATTTGGGTCATATGTGCTGTGAAGTGAGGTATTAGCAGTGAGTTATTAGCAGGTATTAGCAGTCTTTATAACATTTCATATTGTGATTATGGTTGGTTAGGTTGGTTAGCAGTGGCGGATCCGATTAAGCCTTCCAAGAATCCCAATTAGCACGTAGGTGCCATTTTGATACCACGCACTCGTTAAGAAAAGCTACCAGATCTGTTGGCCTTATAGTTGCAATTTCCGATAAATTAGATAGTATATGCCTACCCTGCGGCCTATATCTCTGCTGAGAAAGTGCTGTGCTGGGCATTTGCATTGAAGGTGTTCTGTAGTTTCCCTTTCATCTACATCGCCGCAACTGCGACAAAAAGAATTGAAAGTGATACCCAATCTTGACGCGTGGTCCCCGACCGGCCAGTGTTCTGTGAGCATTGCCACGGACCTGGCCACATCCCGACGTGATAATCGTAGGAGTTCTTCCGTTTTACTCCGCCCGAGCTTGGGCCAAGTAATTCTAGATAATCTGCATGTAGGTAGCCCTTTCCACCTAACATTGGCCAGTCTCATATAGTATAAGCCAGTTTGTTTGTTTAGTTCGCTGAGGGACGGAGAAACTAGCTCCGCCAGTGATATAGCAAGAGCTACAATATACTCTCATTACCTGCAGTGTCTCTGTGTCCCGGAACCCATAACAGTTTAATTTTGGCCGCGTTACTTGCGGCCATCAATGCGAGGAAGCATTTTTAGACCAGTTTTGATTTGCAAATCGTCACGCTGCCAGCCAGACAGCAAACATTTCCGCTTAGCCCAAAGGATTCTGCCACGCTGAGAATGTCTGAGAAAACCCCAGCACCAAACCCGGCTTCCATCTTGGAACCGTCGGTGAAAATGATGGTATCGAAACCATCCAAGAGGTTTTCACTCTTTCACTCCGCTCGTGAGGGATATCAGGTACTGAATCTTTTGTTAGGCAACAGCTTTGGCGCCATGTGCCATTATTTAATGAGGTAAGAGGCGCAATATGTTGCTATGCCCATAATGCCTTTCTTAAAAAGAGTCTAACGCTGTGATTATAATATAAAATCAATCTGATATGAATTTTTACTATTTTTGTATTGATGTTCTTTTTTTATTATACCTTGCACAGCTTTAGCTCTTAGTATTTTATTTTCATATTATCTAACAATTTGCATAACTTGTGTCACTTTTATTATTGATAATTAACTGTTATACATTCTGCTGTCAATTTCGCATCATCTATAATTTGTATTCGATATTAAAAGGTTTTGTAATTTAATCGTTTCAGTGTCATCCGGATACCAGCAAAAGTATAAATCCAGAAAATACAGTTAAATTTCAAAACATACTGGAAGCTTATCGTATACTAAGTAAATCCGATTCCAGAATTCTTTATGATGCTAACTTATCAGCTAATAAAATATATACAAATTCAGAAGGCAATACATTATATTATGCGTAAGTTATAACGTGAGCAATAATATTTTTTTATAAACTCGAATGTGCATACATTCAATTTACTTAATTGCAGTAAATATTATTAAAATTAAAGAGCTTTTATTTAAAATCGATTTACATTATAAAATATGTTTATGCACTATTGCATTCAAAATAACTCAACCATTACTAAATTAATTTTAAAAATATTTGAAACCTATACGAGTAGGTGCTATCGAAATTATAGCTTGGTATTCTTATATATATATATATATATATACATAAATATACGACATACTTGCGATCAGAGTTACATGACACAGTGCAATATACAATATTAATTAATTGCTAACTAACTTAGTATATACTTAGTAGAGTGTATAATGTATGTATAATATATAGAGTATGTAATCTTATCATAATTACATTAGGTATACGAGGGCATATTGATTGTGAAGGTAAAAATAAAATAAGGAGCTAGTTTTCTCAGCAGAAATGATTATATTATTATTTAACATAATCTTTTTTAGTCTGGAAAATATGCGTTTGTTGTATGTATTCCGAATTTGATTTCAATCTTTGTCCATTCACATGTTTTTCTAAATAGCCGATAAATATTACACCATGCATTCCATAAACATTTCCTACCCATATAATCGTCTTCGCCTTATTTGGCACGCTTTCACCAAGTGTTTACCCCTTGCTTTAACTGTTCTTATGTATTTGGTATATAGTGATATATTCATATTTCATCAACAGTGTAAAAATATTCAAATAACGTTGAGAAATGTTCACACGGATGCGTTTTTGATCGATTAATATGTTATATCAGCTATCTCTCGCACTTTCAACGATATACACATTATATTAAAGATTTTGTTGATCATTTCATCAGTAGTGAAGTCTTTTGAATGGCCTGGCGACGGAATTGATATTGTGTTCGTACGACCACATTATTAATTGATGAAGAGAACCCTAAATAGCATTAATTAAGTTCTGCTTGTATTTTTGTGATGGACAAACCAAATTGTCATATCAGAATTTTTTTATGTGATCTTTTAAAGAATGGCCTATGTGAATAATACTATCGTTTTTTGTAATAACGTGCATGTTTTTAGATTTTTTCTTTGCTTCATTATCAATCTGCTCTCATATGTGTCTCATAAGTGATTATAGTACATATTTAAAGTTGTTTTTAAGTGGAAGATCGTGCATGCATTATTGACACTGCATCACATTATGCATTATGTTCGTTGTTAAACAATAATAACAAATACTGTGTTATTATTTGTTTTGTTTTTTTTTTTTTTTTTTCATTTTTGTTTGCTTTTGATTTCTAATTTTACAAACAAATATTTGTTACAGATTTGTTTATAACATACAAGTTCATAGTCATAGTCACAGTCATTCTCATATAGTCATATCTAATTTATTGTCATTGAATGAGAGCGATCCATTAATATATCATTTTTTATTTAATGTTAAGGTGATTGTTGATTTGCATGGTTAGTTGCAATACATCAATTATTGTTTTATTATCCTTTACTATAACTAAACATATACCAATCGAACTATAAATGCACTTGTATAAAATAGCATTATTAAGTATAAAATACCTACGAGCATATGCAATTTAAAGTTCAGGTAATAGTCGTTTATGCCCAAGATTTCTTTCTTAAACAATGATTTATAATGATTGAATTCATGAACATAAAACACACATAAATTTAATAGAATTTCATAAATTAATTAAGTCAATTAATGTAAATTTTAAGCATAAGAACATATTGTATGTCTTCATGGGTTGTTAATTTATTAGTAACGAATTAAAATGTAGGTGAGAATCTTATGTGGTATGGTAAAAAGTCATTGTATTTATTATTACAGTTTCGATTATAAATTGTATCATTAGAATGAGTTTTAAAATAAGAATTGAAGTAAAGTTCTAGGGGAATTTATCGTATACGCCTACAAATATCATACGATCATATCCACTTTCTTAGGTTGACAATTCGGATATAAACTAATATAAGATCAATTATAATTATCCGGTTTTACAATTGAATATTTCAGTAGAGTAATGCATAAATCTCCAGACCTAATTTGTTATTGAGGTGTTATTCAATCCGTCTACATTAATTCCATCTTATAAGACAGTAGATCTAAAACCGGTTTGTTCCTTTTGAGTACATGATTGCTATCTTAAACTGATCGTTTCGTGCATAATAATAGCTATAAACATTTTTATTAGCAAGGTGATCTTACGCGAATCTCTGACACTTACTTCTTTTGGACAATTTAATTATCTACCCCTCTTTTTGACAAGGCTGGAATATCATCAAACAACCATACATTTCACTAATCTATAATAGGTGCAATGCAACCATTTTGTATGATATTATATCGGTACCGGATTTCTTAACGTGACGAATATCAACATGTCACAAATACAAGTTTCGTTAATATAGGTGCCTTAGATACATATTAAGAACCTTTTGGTCAAATATATTATCAAATGTGGAGATTATAGACACAATTATAAGACAATTATAATCCAATTAGATCGGTCATATACTGATACGTGCGATATCATTGTTCGCACTATAGGTTGTAATTAGATTAAACTAACCGTTTGAGCCTTTTCTGCATAGTAATTATTCCTTGATATACAATTAGTTGGCTATTTGTTGTAAATTCCAAGAAATAACGTTTTCAACATGAAATTAAAGTGAAAGCAGTATATAAATATAAACTGAATGATATTTTATTTCTTGTATTACAAGTTCAATGTCATAATTATTGTATAAAATGCACTATTTACAAAATACTAATATTATGCAAGTTATTCAGGTGCATACAAGTAATAAGTTATCAGAGTTTACACTTTATAATGATTGACAGACACACACACCTCAACCTATTGCTAATGAATGTAATGTTTTTTACTTTAATAGTGACTATTAAGAAAATTTATAATTGCGTTTATATCGTACGGAAAACGATGGTGACTATGATGTAATATTTCAGTTGAATCCGCTCTGCCAAATAATGACAGTGAAAAGTGTGCAATACAGTGGGCAATCTCGGTGGTTATTATTTAAGTGTTAAGATCACATTATAAAAACTGACAAATGACTAAGCATAAGTTTATGAATTTGTGAATTACTTGTGCATCAACTACGTTAGTAAATTAATGATTTAGAAACCTAGTGAATATTTGTCAGTGGACAATTTTGGTGATAGTTATTTAAGTGTTAAGATCACTTGTACTTCTATTATTCTATTATAATCTATTGTATAGTTCATATCAGGTGTGCATGTATAAGCATCGAGATGGGTAGATGTAATCAATTCTAAATTTAGTTTGTCAATACCTTAGAGGTATGTGTAGGTCTATTAAATTATACTGTAGAGAATAATCATTTTCCTTACTATATTTGAATTTTAATTGTTTCTAGTAATTTAATTGATTAGTTATTGCATAAAGTACACTTTGATAGATACATCCAATGTAATAATACATTTCTCTCTACTTTATATTGTACGTCTTTACGATCATCTTGAATGTTTCTTTTCATCATCACTTTTTTTAAAGATTCAGATAATATATTGCCTTTAAGGTGTTGTAACATGATTTTTTATTTTCGTTTTATCTTAACAGCAGCTGGAACTATTCGATCGTCGATTATCTTTACTCTAAGCAATTTGAACTTTGCGCCAAAATAAGGTTCAAGCTTTAAATAATTTTCAAATTTCACTAATGAACAAAATACACATTAATAATTTAATAAGAAACTACTTTTTCTTGTTCTCAGTTTGATATTAATTCATTAACATAAGCCACTGAATGAAATGATCTTTAATAATGGCATATACTTACTTTGATTAAATATTGCACAATAATTATCAGTATGATCAGCTGAATCGTATATTATCATATTGTGATCATATGTTGAAAAATGAAAATCGTGAGTAAGTTTCATTAATTATGTATTGTCGATTTCGTTGATTGAGGGTGGAGATAGCATCTACTAAATGTTTAAATATTCTATGCCTTCAAGAATATTAAATATTTGCATATTATTTATTTTTATAAAATAATATATTAATAATATTATATCCTTGAATTTTGTGAATTTTGTAACATATTTACATATTATAATGTATGGCACTTTACTATACCAATGATAAACAAAATGTCTCGATAAAGTATGTACTCTTAACAATTGCCATCAATTATATGGAATATTACGGCATTCGTTAAAGACAACATATTACGGGCTCCGTGGCATTGTAGAATCTATTTTAAATTAATATTTCGCTATCATATGTGGTAAATTCGGAATATCACTTATATTTCTTTCTCTGATTGTTTCCACCCGTATCTCCTAGAGTGACACAGTAAATAATACCCAAAGTATTTCGGACCACAGATATCATCAGTAAAATCAGTACTCATTTTTGAGTGAATCATTTCTACGTACCATCTTTTAACCGTTTAGATTTTGAGATATAAATAAATTTTAAAATCTGCAGGATTTAGTCATTGCTTGACATGTTGAGTATTTTCATGCGGTTAGATATATGTAAATTTGATTATGGTAGCCTTGTTCACTCATAGTTCAACTCGTATTTCAACATAATCTCCTAATCGATCACTGCACGTTTTAGACCTTGTATACATTTTTTTGGTTCATATGAAACTAAAATTCACTTAAATGAATATCCCCAAAATTCATCAGTATTACTTAAACGTAATGCGATACTCACAGTTTCGAGAACTAGTGTAACAAAATGAACTATATTTAAGAAGGGCAGTAAAAGTGATCCGAGAAACTATCGTGGTATCATTTGATTAAGTATTGTTCAGAAACTCTTCACTAAAACTATTGGCGATAAATTGTAATTTTTCAAAAAGAAAAGGTCAACTACTGATTCGATGTTCATATTACGATAAATTGTGGAGAAGTCAATTGAGACAGCACACTAATTTTCGTATGCTTCGTTGATATTAAACAAGCTTTCGACCCTTTCGACGGATAACTAAATTATATATTTTTCATTCGGAATTATTAATCTATAGTTTTGTTATGGTCGAGCTATAGATATATAATCGCACTGTGTAAGCCAATTTCATTAATTAATTATAGCTTAGCTTATTTATTGATTTTATTATTTATTAATTTTTATATTTCATATTTCATTCAGTCCATGGAAGTCATATCCTTTATCAAATTCATATTCAAAACCTTACTACGGATTTAAAAGAACTAAGAGAATTTCAAATACAGCAATTGTTATAGCAATATTTTGTTTTGCCGGTATTGGCGTGGGATTCCAAATATATTTGATAAGGTGATTTTATCCAATAAAAAAAAAAGAAAAAAAGACCAATTTGCTAAATTATTTGTTTCTTTTTTGACCAATTTCATGTTTCTATAATATACAGACATTCAATGACATTAAATAGAAGTAAATTAGATGATACATCCAAATTGATTGGAGAGATGCATTCAATTATTAGAGAAGATGCCAAAAAATATGGTAATGTAAAGCAATTGGAACGTTTGTGTGAAAAGATTAGACGATAAATTAGTTTAACGTTAAATTATAGTTAAAATGTTATTTACACGATGATGTTAAAATTAAAAAGAATGATATATTTTATAAATTTTAACGATTATTTTAATTATAGTTAAATAATATAAATCACATATTTTTTTGGTAACTTACTGTGAAATAATTAATCCTTATTGTTAAGATTAGCCTGTTCCCTCGATCATACGTCAAATATTACATACTGTTCTCCGAGTTTACAGTAAAACTCTACGTGAAAAGTATGGGACTTAATAACTATGTCAAATTGGTATGGATTTTTTATTCCTTGAATTATATGAAACTACTTAATACAGAGGTTATTGTGATTTATGTGGAAAATATTTCGATAAATAGAATTCATAATTAACTGCAGTTGACCTAACAGAATTTTATTTTAAAACCACCAAATTAAGGTAAAATAGTATGTACAAGAATTGGTATATTTTTAATGACTAGCATCATAATTTAGGTAGCTGACGACTAGCACTGCAGAAACTTTACAATTAAATACGAAACTTCAACCATTAGTTTGGAATTTTACCAAAATTCGAAATGTTTTTTTTGGTCGCGAATCGATTGAAATATACCGCAGATACTGGTGAACAGCAAAGCTAAGTTAAGTGAACCATGGTAACGATGTCGGTTTTTTGCTACGCAATAATAAAAACAACGAGAGTAAAGCATATAAAAATTGAGCAAATTTACGTAGCTTCGGAACAAATATGTGCGGATGACAAAGATATATTTTATGGTCATACACGTGTATAGTAAAAATTATGTTTGTTATATTGGCGACACAAATGCTTAGTTTGCGATGTGTACATGAATCACAATCTTGTGAAATCACTAAGCAATATGATTATCCCCAGATATATATACAAGTAACCATATTGTTCATATAATAACATTTTTGATTACTATGCTCCAATGTATACGAAGAAAATTGTGTGCACAAATGTAAGCAAATTTTTTCAAATATTTTTAAATTTGAAATAATTTGCCGCCACTCAAAGTTGTCATATTTTTTCAATCAACTAGTGTATACTTTTCGCCCATTAAATTCAAAGTTATTTTTGAAGAACGTACTTATTTCGCCATTTCGAATATTTTTTGACATTTTGATAGCTATGATACATTATTTCCGTTCCACATCGCTTTATTCTTGTCTTTTAGACTAGGTGAGTTAAGTATATCATTTTTTTCACTCATCATTATCATATTAACTTTTACGGTTCAACCAAAGGTAAACAGAATAAAATATATAGTGTAACATCTAGTTGATCAATTAAATATTTAAATAATTCTGTAAAGTATTTATTGAACTATTTGTTTTATTCTACTCTTATTAATTTAATATTTTGTCTTAAAGGTAACATCCTTATTTATAACAAAACAAAAATATATTGCGAAAAAAGTTAAAAAATAATGTGTACATTTTTAATAAAATTATAGCTTTGAATTTTTTTAACATACAATTTTCGCATTTTTTACTCCTAATTTTTAAAAAATATGTTTTAATTTAATACTTTTATTTGATCACAAAATGTTTCTTTAATAATTTGAAATTGAAAAAAAAAAAATAAGAAGAAATTAAAAGTTAATTTTCAATACATAAATTTTTTGTGTTTAATATTACTAGTAATTATCCGTTCTTATTTTTAACTTTAATCGTACAATTTACTCTAAAATCACATGAAAGTTTTCCTATATGTTGATTACATCATTTTCTATTTATATTTTTTCTTTTTATTTAATTTATTAATTTAATAATTTAATAATTTAATAATTTAATTAATTTATGTAGGTTTTTTTTTTTTGTAGTAATTAATTCGATGAATTTTATTAAGTTACTACTTTAGCTAATATTCTAATTGCATTATGTGGTTCTTTTGGTAATAATGGATTTTCACCATTAACTACATAGTCCACATATGGTAATCGATAAACTTCTTCAAAATCTAATTTCTCACAAACTCTAGCCGAATATTGACTAGAACACATAACATGAAATACAGGAATATTATTCGCTTTCATGTATTCAATTGTTTTACTTGTTAATTTACCAGCTATGCCCATTCCTCGATATTTTTCACTTACTGATAAAATTTTACCATCTAAACATTTATTAATGTCAGGATAAATATCGAAAATATTAAATTGTGTATCGACATAATCCATTAAAGCCATAATTTTCTTAAACTTTGGATGTTCACAAGCGTCGGCCAATTTATGAGGTACGTCATCTTTAGACTGCAATTATATAATGGAAAATAATTTATTTAATTTAATTTAAACGATAGCAGAATCATAACATTTAAAAAATGTATTTTTATCATTTTTGAGTTTCAGAACTTAATTTTTATGGGTCCGTCACTCGAACTATTACCAATTAAAACTGTGCTGTTGTTTTGTCAATTGTGAATAGTTTTATGTAATATTATCAGACAATGTTAAAATACATTAATTTTTTAAAAAAGCATATTTGGCGCGGATGATGGAATCAAACGCATGATGCACGAATGTGATTCTGCAGAAATTGTTAATATTCCCAACAAAGCGTAGATTTCAATGTGTTAAAACTCTCATATTATTTAGCATTTAGGGATGGTGCCGAGTTCTGATGGAATGTTCTGAGAATAAAATCAAATTGTTTGAATACCCAAATGATCAATATATAAATTTAATATTTTTTTTACTACTCTTCCTAACTCATATTAACGCTATGATCGATTAAAACGAGCTGAGAATGCAGTTACAGCAATCGAGCGATTATAGAAGCAGCCGCTTGTTTACGCATAACAACTTGGTTGTCCCAATTGTCACTAGACTGTTGCCTGCAACAGGAAATATAAACATTTCCGATTTCACCAATTGTGTGCATGCATGATATTCCGGGCTCTAATAAGCTAATTAAGTAAGATTCAAAATATTGATGGGAAAATTTGTTTGTTCTACAAAAATCCGACCATTCAAGTTTCCGTTTCTATCTGATCGAAATTATTTTTCGTAGAAACTATCATATCTTTTAAACATATATTATAAAAATGTCGACTTCAAATAAAAATTAATTTTTACTTACAGGCTTTTGAATTAATCCATTTAAAAATACACCAATAATTTTACCATCTTCGTCTACTGCCTTAAAAGAACACTTTTCGGATATACATTTAACCGAATATGTTTCCAATTCTTTACATTCTCCCAGTTCTAAATATGTGTTAAGTGGTTCATCCTAAATGGAATCATAATAAATTAATACAATGGTAAATCGTCTATTTCATTTTATTAGTAAAGAGTTTTATTATTAGTTAATTCACAGATTAAAATAAAAAAAAAAAGAATACCTTAAAGAAATAGGTTTTTAGAAGTTCTAATACTTCATCAGTATCTTCCTCATTTACGTGCTGAACGCTAATACTATGTCTAGTTGTTAGTTGTACCTCAACATTATTATTTTCATGTTGAGCGTTCATTTTCCTAGCGTATCGCACAATTGGCAATAAATCCGATAGCTACATTTACAAAAAATAAAAAATTGGAAAATTAATTTTTGCTATGAAATAAAGCACGTACTACTGAAGTTATTTAATTTTTTGTATACAATAAATGACATAGTAAACTAATCAAGATTGAATTAAAAGATCTATAGCCAAACAATCGAGTATGTACCTTAACAATAATTATTTAATAGAATCTTCTTGTAAACAACTGGAACTATTCGATTTATGTGACAAAAAGTTACAGCTTGATAAGATTTAAATTTGGAACCTGCAATAAACGAAAATGTGTGGACTTTGAATGGTATTTGAGGCTACCACATTCAAGTTATATCTGTTTTTACCAATAAAGAAGATTTATTAGGAACTCGCAGTTTTTAGGCAAATTTTAGTGCCGAACCACAAAATGCAAATTTCTACTTTTACAAAATGAAAATGAAGTTAAACTTTATCGTTTATATGTGCATTCATATAATTATTGTGTCAAATATTTTATAATCAGATGCAGGAATAGGTTCATTATTAAGTCAAAGATCTAATTCTATCCATTGACTATTGAAAATGTACCTGAAGAAACATATAATTTTGAAGAAGACTTTAATGTTCATAACATTTGGTTTATGAATTCTGATGATACTGCTAATCCTGGTATTTATGACGAAGAATTCACTCAAATTATTCCTCTTGAACAACTTGTTGTAATATTGTATACAATCCACATTTCCGAATGCAATGCATTTTGTATTCGCTGGTTCTGATGATATTCCGATTTATAGTTCTGCGTAACGTCATCATTATCGCTGCAATTTTGTTACATATACGAGTGTATATGGAAGTGCAATCTATTTTTAAAAAGTGTTCTAATTCTGTACCATCCCATTTTAGGCATATGACAATTACGTCAATTTTAACAAAGGTTTTGAAAAAAATTATCATGATTATTCATTATCGTCAATATGGTTTTTTGGCCTAAAAAATTTTATAGTTTCGAGTAGAAGTTTTCATATGCCAGGTGACATTAAGAATTTGAAATAGTGATGATTTATAATTATTTGCGAAATTTATTGTAGAATATACATGAATCATCATCTTGAATTCGAATAGAAAATTTAACTTAGACAAAATATGTGTGATGAATAAAATTAATTCATAACTATCTTCTTCTTCTTCTTCTTCTTCTTCTTCTTTACCTTATTCCTGATTCAGGTTCGACCCTGCTACATCTCAATCTATGATCCTATGATCCTTTGGTGGCATTTTTCGATCACCTACGACGTCAGACATTGATCTCCACTTGATCCAACCGCACTATATTCAATGATGATGACTATGTTCAATATGATCCTGACTTGTTGAGGAGTCGATCATGGTAATTTAATGGAAAATACATGTACTCTGTTTTAGTGTAACTAATACGTAGTCTGTTGGCCTCCAATACCGAATTTTACAGAATTCCAGTTCAATTTGATTCGCACTTATTTACAATATATCATCTGCAAATCACATAGTCCTTGGATGAGAATCCTGCATTGTACCAGACAGAAATTGCATAATAATTATAAAGATAAATGGGCTTAATACAGAACACTGATGTACACCAATGTGTACATTTAATGAGATTCCTCAATTTATTCGGATTCTAGTGCTGCCATACATATTTTTGATAGTATAGATATATACAATAGTTCAGGAGCAGTTTGAGATCTTTATGCGTGCCAAAAGAGATCTCTAGGTATTCTATCGAATGTCTTCTCAAGATCTATGAATGTCATATGGAGGTATTTTTTATTATCTCTATATTTTGCAATCACTATAAGAAGTGTTTGTATAGCATCAGTTGTTGATCTGTTTTTCACAAATCCAAACTGGTTTCCTAAAATATTAAGTCTTGTGTTGAAAATTATTTCCATATTTTTAAGGTGTGTGAAGTAAGTTTGATTCGTTTATAGTTATGACAATTCTGTAGACCTCCCTTATTTTTATAAAATGATAAGAGATAGCTTCGTTTCCATAAATTTGGCATCCCACTTCCGTTTAAGATCTTAGTTAATAAATGTGATTAACAGTGATAGCCAAAATAACCCAGATACTTCCGAAGATCTGATAGGATGTCATCTGGACCAACTGCCTTATTTCACTTCATTCTTTAGACATCATTTTCGACTTCAAGTGGAGTAACAGCATTGACTGGGCCCAAAATAGGATTTGATTCCGAAATCTGCTGAAGAGGATATTCTTCATTCAAAAGCTAATTGAAGTATTGCTTCCACTTATTTGTTAGCAATCAAAATATTTCCACTCTTATCTTTTATGGATTTGATAGAATGTACGTCTTTGCCAACAGCATTTCTTTGTGCAACAATTTTGTGTATCTTGTTTTGATCGCACCAGAGTCAAGACGGTCATTTAGCTTATTTGTGGCTCTACATTTGCCAATAGTTACCACCTTTCTTGTTTACCGTTTTGCTATTTTATACATTTCTAAATAGTCACAAGAGCGAGACCTTTTTGAATTCCGTTATGTCGAAGAATTCTCTGAGCCTGATTTTTGACTCAATAAAACTTTTGCTTATGTTTTGTAACACCAGTGCAATACTTAATTTTTATTGGTTGTAATTTATCGAATATTGCGTTTTGTGATTAATACGTTAAATTGAATGTTTGCACATTATTCTAATTTGAGTTAGCGAATTTGTAAGATTGTTACACTTGAGCAATAAGTTTCGTTCATTTTATGATCGAAAATCGCAGACGTCTGTCATATGCAATTATATTTATAATTATGTAATCAAAGCAATTTAACTTTAATTACATTTATAAAATTCATATATTTTGATCTGAAACTTAATAAATTGCAATTAGATGAGTTTAAGACTTAATATATTCCAATTAAGTGCATTTCTCATAACTCAAAGTAAATGCTACACAATTGTAACATACATATATTAAATATGCAATAATACTTAAACCTAACAAGCAATAAAAATGCATTAAAAAAAAAGTTTATAGTAGGTACTTACCGTGTATCTTGCATTTTTCTCCATATGTGTTCCATTATGATCAAAGGGGCCTCTTGACTTAATGTCAATATTTTGTTGAACTTGAACTTGCATTTTTATATTTATTCTTGTTTGATATTATTACTTTCTCAAATTATATATAAAAAGCACGTTTAAATAATATATGCAATTTATTTTAAAATAAACAAAAAATATTTGAAAATAATTTCGAAAACGTGCTGATATCCTTATTTATTGCAGCTTTTAATTAAAAGCTATTGAAAATTATTTCATGCAACTTTTAGAAAACAAACATCAACTTATTATTTGTATATATTTTTAACATTAAAGCTCTATGAATGTTTAATTGAGTCCGTACGTGCAACTATCAAAAAAGAAAAAAAAAATTTTTATAATTTTTAAACACCAAATAAAAGTAATTTTAATTCAATTAAAAAATAAAAAATCAACTTGTTATTTGACTGAAAATACATTCTGAAATTAGTAAGGATCACTTTAAATTAGACATTCTAGATAGTGATGACAATGTCCAATTCAAGCATTTCCTAAAAACTGTACCTATTCCGCTCATTTGAAATCGTCGAAAATATTGATGCAATTTCAAGTTTTTCAATATTTTACTAGTGCATCCAACTAACGGTATCTTCATTGTTAAATCTACATCTTCTTATGTTTGACTCCAATAGAGTAAAATATCCCCTTTAGATTTCTTCATTAGGATCGAGGGAAACTCATTTCAAGTAATATTAAAGATTCACTATGAATATGTACTGCCAAAATAAGTAGTAGTAGAAAATGTTACCGATTGGATTGACAACAATTGAAGCAATAATTTAATTTTCTACAAATTTTATATTTTTCAAATGTTTAGAAAAATAAAAATTTAAGTTTCATAAGTTTATGTGATAACATTAAAATTAAAATTTAAGTCAGAAGTTTGTATTTAAATTATTTGTTCCATCAAGCGTTGTTATCCGGTTGTACATTATAATTTTGACATCAACATTTTTCCAAATTTATCACTCGAAATCAATTTTCACTCTAATGCAATCATATCTCATCCGTAACTAAAATCGAATATGTCAATAACTTAGTACTAGTATCAAATGCTAGCTATAATGCAACTAAACTGATGAATCTTCACCTTAAAAACAATAAGTTGTTGGATGAATATTTAGAAATTGAAATTAAATTAAACTAAATGTGAAGCTATGGTAATTAGAGGTACAGGCCATCTAACTCGTCCTCATGTTCCAAGTAGAGCTGGAAACTTAAGAGTTTACAGTACCTATCACCATATTAAGTGCCCACGTGAGCATTAATCACCACGCTACAGTCACTATTAACCTTAGCTTTAACTTTAACTGTCAATACATATTTTATAGCATCAATCATAACGTGTAATCCCTGGTAACG
>JANSTX010010167.1:0-18891 GCA_027564355.1 Penthetria funebris | reverse complement strand
TTTAATATTAAAATCTATTGCTCAGTATTTTTTTTTTTTGTTTAATACCATCAGTATTTCCTCCCCCGTAATTTTAAATATTATAAAAAAATATTGTTTTTTTTTTTAATGATTAAAGCGCTTTACTTTAGAAGATTAGTGATGATTCTTCATATTTTATAGTATGAAATATAATTGTTAAAGTAATTATTTTTAAAATTAAACAATTTTTTTTTTGTAGAAAAAATTAATATGTTTTTAAAACAAAAAAAAAAAAAAGAAAATCAAAACAAAGAAGTACTTAAATTCGTTGAAATATTTGTTAAATAATTTTTTTCATTTTTGTTTTTTTTTTTTTTTAGTGTTTTTTCCATCTTCAACTATTTATATACATTTTATTTAATTTTGTTTGTTTATATTTAAAAAAAAAATAAAAAAAAAAATAAAAAATAAAAAAAAACGTTCACCAATACCAGTATATATTGACAGGGTTTTAAAATTATAATTTTTAAATTTTAAGTATTATAATAACGTAACGTTTTGTACTACTAAAACAAATAAAAATATTAATTCCTTATTTTTTTATTCTTTTTCTATTTTGTATTTTAAATTCATAGAAAATGAAATAATATGTTGATGAAGACAACTGATACACATCAATTAAACCGCTTTGGAATTTGAAGTTTTTTTTGAATTATAACAGACAATTTTGACCAGAATTGACGGATGAGTTGACGAGATCAAATCAATTTAATTACCAATTCCAATAAAATGTTAATTTTCATATTCACAAGGCAGAAGCTTCAGAAAGCAGAAATCATGGTTGTGATTCAAGTTAAGTATAAATATTATTAATTAGTTTATAATTTTTATAATTAATTAAAATATTTACTTCTTAAGATTTCTTGCTTTTGGATGGGCATTTGAATTACAAATTTTTATTTATTGTGTAGTAACGAACAAATCAGCAACCTGAAAATACTCGCGTAGACAATCTTTGTATCTTGCACTGAGATTTTAAAGTTCATTGAATCTTTCTGATATTGTATCTTTAGTTTTAATAGTGAAAACTTTGCTGTCAGAAATATAGTTTATATTTGTTTAGCGTAAAAAATAGTGAGTGACCATCTTGGTTACTATGTCCACCCTAAGTGTGCTGTGTTATCGAAATAGCGATGACAATGTGAATTAATTTCTGGATCACAACATCTTGTTTTGAAAAGAATCGTAGGTGGTGATTTATTTTCTACTCTACTGATTTATTAATATCTAAAATCGGACAATTATAATTGGATTCTAAATTTTTCCGCTCACATTTTAGGATACGATATTAATTTATTGTTTCCTATGTAGTTTCTTGGCCTAACATTTCAATTCATTGTGGGTCATTACACCGAATTTACAAAATTTGTCTGGAAAAACACGAAATAATACAATCCTTTATATGAAAATAGGCTGAAATGTAAGTTCATTGCTATTTTCGTTTGAATTATGTTATTTCCAATAATATTCACTCAAATTTCATGTGTTTTAGTAGATCCTAGATAGTAATATAAGACAACAGGTATGATACTCAAAATGGTCTTGTCATTATAAGAGATGATTACTTCAACGTGCGAATATGTTTATTTACCGTTACCTATTCACGTATAAATGACATACCAAAAACTGCACTAGTTTTATATAATATACGATGAAACAATTAGTCAATTAAATATTTGAATAATTTGGAAAAGTAGTGTGTGTAAAACTAAAGGCTAGCTACTTTGTTGGTGAGATGCGTTTATTCACTAAAATCTATATTTGCATACACGATCACACGCCATAAGATTGACATATAATGTTTTCGGTGATACTGCTTTTTGAATTTAATTATATATTAAGCAACCTTAAAATGTTAGTCTGTTATTTAATTCACCTTCTCAGTTTAAGAAAAAGAATTATTATTAAAATTAACATTTTATTGATATATACTGACTTTAAATTAGGATTTCTAAAGGATTCATTTTTGTTATTAATGGTGTCACTTTTCATACTGTCGATACTGCATAAGAATTTTTAATGTATAATTTGCCAAATAAAAAACAGATAATCGCTAGATATCAAATATCTGGGAAACGATTCGAGATAGGGTTTTCGTGTTTGAGGATGAAATATGTAGAAAGTCATTGCGCATCCTTGGCAACTAAAAGCGACGCTAAAATCACAGTAAAATCACGAGTTTTTTCAATTAATGTTTTGGCATATGAGTGTAAAATGTAGTAGGCAATACTACGTATATTACCGTTTGCAACTTGTTCCTATTTCCAACCGTTTACGGGACACTGCAATTTTGGTTTCTGATAAAAGATGTTGGTACATTTCATAGGTTTGTGGTTTTGTATTAGGACTTCATATTCTTCAGAATGTCAATTTTATTTAAATTGCAAATATCTTGCAATTTTTGTTACTGATAATATGATAATCACTAGAGTAAAAATGTATTTTGTTCTTATTTTGCCCATCGCTGTCGAGTTGCTATCACAAAAATTATTGTGTTCTGCTCGAATACACATTGTAATATAAAATTTAAACCGGCTAAATATAAAGCAAATCGTTACTTTTATTTTGTTTCACATATGAATTTGATATTTATTAAATATTGTGGATAGCATTTGGTCAGATATTTCGGTTAGCAGTTGCTTTTGACACAAATCAAATAATTTATCGCTTCATATGTAAGTTTAACGTGTACCACAATGCAAATATTATATGTAGGGGTTCAAATGAGAGTTGTATATTCTGGATTAGTAGGGTAGTGGTGCTTGCATCTCACGTAGAGGTTCCGGGTTCGATTATGGTTTATATATACTTGGTTGTCGTTTTCTTTGTCCATAGAAATTAAATTAATAATTTATGGAAACTGGTCTTTTGTGAACCACTTTATTCCTTTAATTGTACTGATGGATTATATTTTGATTTTGATTAAACGATTTGCAATATCAACAAAGTTTACTGTTCGCTTACTTTTCCATTCCCATTAATGTACTGCGGATAAAATATCTATTTTTTTATTATATAATTGGATGTAAATATACTGCATATAGACAAATATATTACATATGATAATACTCAACATCTAATTGTACACAAGTGTAGAAACGACAATTATATAGTATATACAATTTTATCCTTATTACAGAACTTTAGAGCATTATAGTTCCTCGATGTTATTAAATCTAATGAATAGCAAATGATTTTGCACATGTACGTTATTTAAAACATATTTTGTAAAGTGTCTGTATCCTCTTTAGATCCAAATTCTCAATTTTAATCCTATTTATCTTATATATATTATGTATAAGAGTTAAAATAGTATTCTAAAATAAATTTAAATATTTTAAAATTTACTCAAATAATGCGCAAAATAATATACCTCACACAAACCATTGCGCCCTCTCAGCAAAAGTGAATGTTGGCAGCCATTTTTATTATTTGTTCATGTCAGTATAATTGTCATTTGTCAGTAAAAAGTAGAAGTTTCCATTGTATTTTTGTAACACAACGCGTCGAAACAAATTTTAGTTTATATACAACAAACAATATTAATTGCTAATTTTAATTATTGACGAATAATAATTGGATAATTGAATAAAATGGCATCAACTGGAGCTAGTGGAAGTACAGGTAGTGCTGCTACAGTTGGAGATAATTTTGGTATTCATAGAGTACCTGTTCGTCCACCTCAAGATGATCGTACTCAAGGTCAAATTTTAAGTGATTTTATGGGCCAAATTGAAGATTATACACCAACTGTAAATATATCGATAAATTTATAATAATTAGCTATAATTGTATAACTAAATATTTATATATATATATATATAACAATGTTTATTCTATATAGATTCCAGATGCAATAACTTCGTATTATTTAAATACAGCTGGGTTTGAGGGATCTGATCCTAGAATGTATGTTTGTATAATTATTAACCTATAAATAAATATTTATAATTGAATAAATTTTAATAATTTTCAGTGTACGGTTAATTTCAATAGCAGCACAGAAATTTATTTCTGATGTTGCCAATGATGCATTACAACATTGTAAGACACGTACCAGTAATGCAACAACTTCAGGTCATGGTTCATCAAAAAATCAAAAAGCTAATAAAGATCGTAAATATACATTGACAATGGAAGATTTGGCACCAGCACTCGGTGACTATGGCATTACGGTTCGTAAAGCACATTATTTTGTTTAAAATTTACATTTTTTCTCAAATTTGTGCACATTAATCATGTATTTAATATAACGGTAATAAACAATTAATTATAACAGTTTCAATATAATATATTACTGTGTGTTTATGTTGAACGAATTATGGATTATTTATAGACTCTATTCCATAAAGGATTTCGTTTTTTTTTTTGTTGTTATAAATTGAGAATTGTATGTGTTTAATTCATCTAGTGATGTAGACTAATGAACTGATAAATATGTAAATCGTATTGACGAACTAAACGTTAGATGAAATTATGGTTAAAAGCTATCACAAATCATTGATGTAGGTATTATATTTACTGTTGTGTTTAATATCTCATCCCTTCTAAATAATGTACATACTCTTATTATTGATTAAATACGATATGGAACAGTAATACAGAAAGTGTTATTTGCCGAGAAATTGATCTTATCTCATTTCATGGATGTATAGTGCATAATAATACAATTTTAAATATGTAGTTTGTAACATCAAATATGAACCAAAGCAACTATTAAGTTTAGAATACCGAATGGAATATACAGCGAATGAATTATAATTGTCGTTTGCTACATCTGAATGGTTCAGTAGAATGATTAATAAATTCGAATAAACCCATGCTCAACAGATACAAAAAAGATATTCGCTTTTAAAAATCGAATTGAATGCTAGAAATTGGCATAAATTGTGATCGAATTACCGGTGACACCACTTACACATAAAGATAAAATTAAACTGAATAACCTACATGTTATTTATTCACGACATTCATGACCATCGAATTCAATATATTAATGTTTCTTTCAGTTTGTACAAATTCCCAATTGTTTGAGCCAAACTTTTTAAGTAAATGTTAGTATATTTTAGTCTTTTTCACCACTCAGCAAAACTGATTTGCTTTCTGCAACGACGCCGCCAAGAAGCAATATAGATTTCAATATGTCGTGTAGACATTTTTTCCACTCCGACTCTACCTCAATTCGAGGACGGAAAGTGGCACCTATACTAAATTCGACATTTCAATTTTGCTTCTATAATACTACAAATTGTATGTAAGTGGCCCAAAGTCGCCATTGTATTGCTGTTGAATTCTTTAACATTTACTAACGTTTTGCATTTAATCGAAATTGTTAACGCGTTACATTCCTGCAACTATTTCAATATGACCTTTACACAACATTACATAGGACTGCATCACGATGTTTAATTGGTGTTTTTAATATACAAATAACATATAAAATAAGTATAAATTCATGTGGAAAATATGGAATCAATTTAAGTCCAGTTCCCATACTCATATAAATAGATCAGTAAAGTGGTGTAAATTGTGACGGAATTATCGGTGACATCACATAGAGTTACTGATCGATTGAATTGTACAGATATTTGTCTATCAGTTCTATTCAAGTTGTTGGAATTGAAGTTATTTGTTTTTATAAAATAAATTCCCCACCAATATACAACTTGACCTGATGGGCTTGGAATTGTGGAGCTAGTATTTTAGGCAGGTATTTATTCAATTAAATGATTTTCAATTTAATTTTCATATGCAAAATTACTTGACATTTTTATTATAGTACGAGTATTTGTACTGAATATGTAAATGGAATAAAAGGATTGAATTAATTATAAAATAAGAATGAACGTCTGCAACACAAACACACAGATTTATTACGCGTAAACAAATTTTCTTTGTAATGAATTCATTCTACTATAAGTAAAGGATTATGTCGATGCAATGAAAATGCACCAAATTTGCAATTTTTGTTTTCTTAAATTTAATATTTTCCTCATTTACGTACATGGTAATTTTTATGTTTATTTTCAAGTATAAATTGCTTGTTACTCTTTAACTTCTTCAAACATAAAAAAAATCGTTTGTACAAGAAAATAGGAAAGGAAATATTGTGTGGTATATAAAATCGAAATTATGACGTTTTTTCCGATAATATAATGATTTTCAGCAAAAAATTTGGAAATTTGTTATCAGTGAATTTTTCTGCACAGATTGAAATTTTTTTTTTTGGAAAATTCTGGAAAATGTCGGAAAATTCAACTTCTATATTTGATGAAATAGAGAAAAACTTTGTATGGGCGACCTGCATAACTTTTGGAGCTTCCCATATATTCGAAATTTCAGGTCTCTGGGACTTCCGGTTTAGGAGATCTAGCAAATTTGGCGCCCATTTTCCTTAAAAAATTTCTTTAACCGTAGCGAATTTTCATTATGAGTAATGGATAGACACCATCTTAACACACATAGTTTGTTCCCGGTTTTTTTAAATTCGCTATAAAATGGCGGAGCTATGACAGATTTTCCGGTTTTTTGAAAATGATGCAGACTCAACTTTGACGGGCTATAACCCGTAGATCGTTTAACTTAAAATTTTCTTTTTTACGTCAATGGATAGAAACATTTGTCAAGAAAAAATCGTTTTCTGAAATTTAGAAAATTTTGCTAAGAAAGTCGGAAAATCGGTCATTGTATGATACGTAAAATTGTATGATCCTAAAATTAGGATATCTAATGGAAATTTTTGCAAATCTTTTTCAATTATATTTTTAAAATATAATTTGAAACCTCCTCTATGCATGAGGATAAAATAAAACTTGGAAAATTTAAGTTTTCTATTTTTAAAAAAACTTTGAAAATAACACTGAAAATGCATTTTCCATCTTTTCCGAGCTATAACAGGAAAAGTACAAAAAAATCGAAAATACTTACAGGCTTATTTAAAGGACCGTGAAAAGGACTACCGATAGTGTAAATGTGAAAAAAAAATCAGGAATTTTCACGGAGATACAGACATTTGAAAGCACAAAAATCAGAGTTTTAGAAAGTAAAAATCTCGGTTCATAAATCAAAATCGGGAAATCGGAGTGGGCGAAAGTTGACAATTTGTCCAGGACTAGGTGTGTGCAAAATTTCAGCCCTCTACGATCAACTTTTTTTTTCGAACCCAAGGGATACCCCTTTGAAAATTTGAAACTCAAAATTAAAAAAAAGATGTTTCCTCTTCCGTGTGTATTTTCCCATTCGATAAACACAACACACGTAAGTAAAGCACAAGCAACACAACAAATTCATTGTAAGATACACGATGTCGTCGTCCATCGTATACAAATTTGTTACGTTTGTCTCCCATCATACACGTCATGCGTACTTGATTTTTCTCTAAATAAATCACCGTACTCGAACCACATCTCTACCATGATGTTAAATATATGCCGGACGACGCTAACTACCTGTCCAGCCCGTGATTAATATGTGAGTAGTTTAAGTGCTACTTAAGGTAAAAAATTGTGAACATTTTTAACTTTTTTTTTTTGTCTTTTTTAGGTTAAAAAATTTTCATATGATTTGGGCTATGACGTAGACATTTCAATGGGGGCTTTTGTTCGGTTGAACGAAAACAGAATATTTGAATTTATATTATTTATACATGAAATTTATTATAATTTTTTTTTAATATTTTACAATAAATTAATTAATTACAAATTTGTATGTTTAATTATTTATTCTTCATGTTTTGGTTATGTTGATGAGAGGTGAACCTTTGGGATTTGAATGCTGTCAGTTGTCCTATTTCTTGTGTTGTGTCTCTTCCACGGATGTATTTGCCTGATAGAAAGCTTGCGTTAACGAACACGATTTGAAATCTGGATCGTTAGAATAATGCTTGAACTGGTCTTGTCGACTGAAAGCCAATATCAGATCGAATAATCACGGCAAGATTCAAGAGAGTAGTGTTAAATTTATAACACTAGTTCAGACACCTAAAAACCTGTTGGTGAAAGACTATACAAATAAGAAATTATAACCTGCATTTTCGTATGAAACCTAAAATTGTCTATGTTTTTTGATTTTAAAAGTTTCTCAGAACGTGGAAACAGTTTCACTAAATTTGTTTCGAAGGTCGGTCATTACCATAATTACTGTTGAATGAGAAGAGATGATTAGTGAAATCTGTTACAAGAACATTAATTTGTGACTTGATGTTCAAGCTGTAGTATGTTCTAATACATCGTGTACGAGCTTAAGCTCTACATAAACAACAGAGCACAATTTGTATATGATATGTTCTTTTGAATTAATATTAATAAAACAATGTTATTTATTTTTTTAAAAAGTAATTTAAAACATTATATTTTTTTTGTTTCTTTTTTTATACTTAATAGAATAATAATATAATTAATGCTTAAAAAATACAATTATCAATCAGTGAACGATAAACATGTGAAAATATATATATATATGTTTAAAATTAATAATTATTAATTAATTAAATTAAAATGAAATGGAAAACTTAAACTTAATTTGATGTAATACATTTTTTTATGGATTATTCATTTTTTTTTTTTTTGTTTTGCTTTTTTCTTTGTTTTATGTTTTTGCCTTAAATTAGTATTTATACAATTATAATTATAGTTAATCATTTTATTAAAAATAGAGCACATATTCTTTACAAATATAATAATATACGTCGAATTTCATGTAAATGATGCATTATTTAAATTTGTATATATAAATGCACCACACCACCACCCTAAACATTTCTTGAATCTAAATTTTGGACATTACAAGCTTTTCATTGGTAAAGTTTTGGTGAACAAGCACAATAACATCTGAAAATTTATAATTTCTATACATAATTTAAACATCATTGTGCTAGAGTAAATGTAATTCCTTAAAACATCGATGCAATTCGCTACATGATTGACTCACCGTCATGTAACCTTATGCTGAGTTTAAGACAACCTTGGAGAATTAGTATAAGTCAATTATGCCTGATTTCCAATGGAATTGTTATGTTTTTCTTTTTATTATGTACTGTTTGTTTGTACCAATAAATATATAAAATTCCTAATAATTTGGTTATTTATACCGAGGTGCCTTCTTCAGCAAAACGATATGAAAATTTCATTTGAAATTCTGTAAATTTTTCAGAGAATAATGCAAAAAAAAAAAAAACAAAAAAGACGTGCTGAATAAAAAGAAAAAAGGCAAGAAAATAAGTCGAATAATTTTTCGTTTGGTTTTGGTAATTTTGCCATCGAAGATCAGCATTACACAATTTGACAAGAAACTAAAGAAAAATGTCTCGTGATCGACTGCAGTGAAAAAGAAAAGAAAAATCAATCACAATGTATCAATGCACCGAATACAACAAAAATTGTTCAATGTAATAAAGTGATCGTTTCATTCATTTTTGATAAATCGGACAATGTAGCTTTGTGGTTTTTGAGCATAGAAGAACTGCTTAAATTAATAAAAAAAACAAAATACATTATCCTTCATCTTCAATCAACTATTTGAAGACGATTCCAAACATTCAACTGATAATATCCTATGGACCGAACAGTCATACCATTGAAGTTCGGGCATTACACAATTTGACAAGAAATTAAAGATAAAAGTCTCGTGATCGAGTGCAGCAAAAAAAATTAAAAAATCAATCACGATGCATCAATGCATAGAATACAACAAAAATTGTTCAATGTTAAAAAAAAGTGAGTTTCATTCATTTTTTGATAAATAGGACATTGTAGTTTTGTGGGGTTCTTGAGCATAGAAGAACTGCTTAAGGTTGATCGATAAATAATTTCCAGTAAACAACAAATTAATAAAAAACAAAATACATTATCCTTCATCTTCAATCAACTATTTGAAGACGATTCAAAACATTCAACTGATATCCTATGGACCGAACAGTCATGACTCACTCATCACCCAATGATTTCTTTATGTTTCCCTTAAGCATTATAAAGCGTATTAAGTAGACATTGAAGCATATAAATCTGTTCTTTAGCCTATAGCAACTTGTGAACTTCCTAAGTGCTTTGATAATTGATTAATTGATTCAAAACAAATGTGAATCATCATCTCGACCTTTACTTCATGCGAGAGCAGCAAAGGGCGACGAATGTAAAAGTGTATTAATATTAAAATAGATAAACGTTTAGGAGGGGGGGGGGGGGTTGTTTTTGTTTTTTTCCATTTCTCTTCATTAACATTATTTTTAATATTTTTATATACGTTTTTACTTATTTCTGTGTGTGTGTGTAGTGAGTGCTACTACTTATTATAAATATTCTTATAAAACTAAATATTTTTAATTAAAATTTTGTATTTTCATATTCATTATTATTTTCCTTTTTATCCTTCTCATCTATATCACTATTATAATTTACTATTTGTTTATCACTATCATTACAACTTATCAAATCATCAGGATTTTCAATTGATAATATAACATGTTTTCCATGAATTTCAGCAGATGTTATCATTTTCATTTCCGGCAAACTTGTGCTATTCTGTAATTGTAATAAATTATTATCACCTTGATGATGATGATGATGATGTTGATTATTATGAGGTTGATTATGATCATGATGATGTTGATGAACATTATTATGACTATTTAAAATTGTATTCTTTCCTGTATCATCCATAATAATATTTAATTTTTCATTATTATTTGCTGTTGTAGTATTATTAAATGGAAGAATAATCTTATTAATATTATTATTAAATTGATTAATATGATGATGAATATGTTCAGTTGATGGTTGATGGTTATTACAATGATAAATTTGATTAACACCACCACCACCATTATTATTATTATGATGATGATGGTGATGATGATGGACATTAATATTATTGCAATTATTAGTAGTTGCTGTATTATTTAAATTATATGCAGTATATTTTGGATCAATAATATTTTCAAGTGAATAATAGTATTCTTTATTAAAACGTTTTTTTCTTTTAGTTCCAGTCACATTACCACCACTTATCATATTATTATTTCTATTATTATCATTATTAATATTAATATTATTATTAGCAATGCCACAATCACCATTGTTATTATAATTATTACTATTACTATTACCTGCTACAGCAGATATTAATAAAGCTGATGTTTCATTATTTAAATAAGCTGAATTTTGTTGCTGTTGTTGCAATTGTATCTGCTTCAGTTTTTGTTGTTCTTTATTATTAATAACATCACAAACATTTATATCATAAGCAATCATAAGCATTTCATTTTCATGAGGAATGACAATTGATGAATGGTTTTTTTCTTTAAAATTTCTTTTTACCTTATTTTTATTGAATTTATTTCCTTTATTATGCCATGACACTGATGACGATCCTGTAATTTTATTACTATCATCAGCACTACTTAAATTATGATCATTATCTATATCTAGATCATTTTCATCAATATCAATACTATCACCATCAATATTAATATTATCAACGAACTTTCCATTATTAATTGTATTATTATGATTAATACATTTTTTATTAAAATTAAATTCAAAACGATCCATACATATTCTTCTTAATTTTTCATCATTTTGATTTAAATCATTTATAAAAACATTACCACCACTGTTAATACAACCAATGTCATCATCAATAATACCACAACCACCAACACCACCACCACCACCACCAACCATACGTTCTGGTTCCGCATATAATTTTAGTTTACGCGTTTTCTTATCAAAATGATATTTTGTTAATGATCTCGGTGATTTCGGACTATGCAGAATATTTTCCAAATTATCATTAAAATAATTTATATGAATTGGTGACAATTGTAATGGTTCAGAACTAAAATTTCCATCATTTGGTGTATAATACACGGATTTTTCATCAATACTTTTGGCTGAAAAATTTTCCAAATTACGTAATTTATTTTCATTATGTTTTAAATTTGCGGCTGCTTCTTGCTGTTGAAATTCTGCCATTTTTGATTTTAAGTATACTTCAAATTCTATGGGTGGTAGGATGAAAAGAAAAAAAAAATTATATTAATTTATAAAACAAAAGTTATGAAAAAGCGTTTCAAAAACATGTATTAAAACGATAGTAACATTTGCTGCAGAAATCCGGAATTCGCACTATAACTGATCATTTAAAAGCAAATGAAATGCAGAAATAATGTTATTCGAAGGGAATGTGAAATACAGGACATAATATTATGCACAAATCATAAAAAGTAGCAAACATTGCAATGACAAAGCCGATAGGACAAAGTCATATTGAAAAATCAATAAAACGATGACATGAAAAGTAAACACTACCTGCCGCTTCTCAAGACATAAATAATTTACAGATAAATACACGATATCACATCCGAAATAGAAGAAGAAGTATAGGACAATATCAACAATATTGCATGATTTGCCGATTAAATGTCACTTTTAAAATTTCTATGTAGTAAATGTAAACGTGGGTTAAGCTCGATCAACCATTCTTATGAATTAAATTCATTATCAAGTATTGACTTTACCTGGTGGTCATTTGTAACAGAGTTTAAAATTACCACTTTCAAATTAAACTCAGCGAACATATTAAGCGATAATACTCGACAATGTGTACAATGGTATAAAACTAACAACAATTATCCAACCTAGGTAGTGAGAGTAATTTGCACTGCCAAAAATTTTCAATTAATTTAACTTACAGAAATGAACACAATATTGAAAATGGCGGTAAATGTTGGGAACATGCTTATACCGCTGCAGTTGACATTGTTGAGAGATTCGGTGGAACAAGGAAACCGGAAAAAGTGATACATAATCTAAAGATATAACCATTTTGGTTTTTCTAGAAAGCTAACTCACATGGATCATCATGTTGATTATGGATGAATAACAAAGCAAGTGGAAACCAATACCTGATCGTATAACACACACAAACATGAACCAGAATGATGATCTTCCACAAGACTTCCCACCAGATTGCTGATCTGATACAAGACAATTTGGTTATCACATGACAAATGAAATATGCTAATGCTTTGCATAGAAATTGTTTGATTATTAAATTGAAAGTCTGTGTTGCAGTGTGATTGATGCAGTATTTGTTGATCTCCAATATTGATTTATATAGATTGAGTTTACAGTTCAATTTGAACTTCACTTATTAATAAAAATGATGGAAAAAATATCATGGAAGCTAATTCCGTCTGTATTGTAAAGCGTAATCAATCAAACGCGATCTATGAATGTCATGTGTAGTATCTGTACGTGTCCAATCATTACACGAAGTAGTTTGTATAGTAATAGTTGCCATTGAATTCGAAATGTTTTTCTGAAATATTTTTTAGATCACAAAGTGTATTCTCCAAAATAATGTACAATATTTTTAAGCTGTTTGAAGTAAGTTTGATATCTTTACTTATTTTTAATATTCAAGAGATAGTTTCGTCTTTAGGAATTGTGTTATCGCTGTTCCGTTTAAATTCTTGTTAAATAAATTTGCTAACCATTTAAAATTAGTATGATGGTGACGAATAGAGAGGTCGACTATCATCGAGGTTACCGGTAACTCGATCACGGAATATGTTAGTAAAGGTGTGCGATCGAGGCTAAAAATATGGTGCTAATGTCGTGTTTGTTGACTGGTTGAAAAAGCAATTCAACAACAAACTAGGTAGTTGGAAATTTATGCACCACTCTATTGAAATATTCAAATGTATAACTGAATAATTATGATTGATCCTATATTTTCCATTCAGCAAATTTCAATTATAGTTATTCGAGTTTACATTTGATGTTACATGCATATTTGAAATGGAAAATTAACAATACCGCATTACGCACCCGCAAGACGTAGACGTTTAGATGGTCAGGCATGTAGCATCATTTGGTTAAATTGCCTTATCTCATCTTTTTCCCATCACAGTCGAAATTGTCGACGAACTTGCTCAACCAACAAACTCAAAACAAACTTTTCGTATTATGAAAATAGTAAGTAAACAATTTCTCAAAATGTAATAACAAATTTATTAAGTTACCTGGCATTTCAAGACGTTCAGTGCTTATGATCGTTAAACACTAACTGTAAATTGTACAAATCGTGACTTTTTGTATGCGTTAAGACTTCAATTTTAATTCATTTAAAAAAAAATGTATAGCTTTTAGAACCGTTCAGATAAAATCATTAAAATGAATAGATAAAAGACATTGAATAACAAGTGCTCTCATTTTATATGTAAAGTTAAATGTTTCATTACCAAATTAATTAAATACTTAAGTAGTGAATGTATTTATATATATGTATATATAATGCAATGTATGTTATGATCTTATTTTCTCAACTGTTGCTTGCATATACCATACTTATTTTTAATGACACTTCAGCGAAAACATTCAATATTATACTATAAACATACCTTCATTAATTTCATCTTCTGTTTTTCCACGACAATTTTCAAAATAAAAGCTTGGCAAATTTTCCAACACTTTATTTAATGTCTGTTGTTGATATTTGTAACCCTCACGAATACGAAGTACTTGATGGGCACTAAATTTTCGAATTTTATTTCTTTGAAATACATAATTTTCACGCACCCAACTCAATTGGCCTGTTGAATAATCACGTACCCGTTTTAACTAAAACAAAAAAACCAACGATAACAAAATAATTCATGCAACATTAATTATAATTCTTGTTCTTATATTTATATCTTACTTGATCATAATATTGTTCTTTTAATGAGGTGATATGATGTGTACCCAAATCACGTATATCCTTTAAATGTTTTGCTTGACTTGAGTAACTACCCTGAATCCATTCAACTTGCTGTGCACAATTCTCTTTAATGCGATGAACCTTTTAATAAAAAAAAAACACAAAACTTTTTGTTTTTCTTATACAAAAAAATAAAATAGTCTATAGTTTTCAATGCAAGTATGTAATTTGTCACAAAATTGTACAGGACACCCATAAGATGATGAAGTTATTTATAAATGAATTTGAAGCAAATAATATAAACTCACAGATAATACATTGGTAAAACAAATATATAAACTTCAAATTGAAATAAATTAAATGTTTTATAATTAATTAAAATAAACTGACGATGAGACTAGAAATCATTTATAAATTGTATATTCTACACAATAGATTTTAGAGATTAAAAAAGTAGAAAAAACAACTTTAAAGAGAGATAAATCCAATTATTACGTACAATTAAAAATTAAACTCATAGTTGATGAAGAATTGAACTGTAAACTGTTATAATTTCAGGTTTATATTTAAACTAAGATTATGTCACTACGACTATTATAGGGTGGTGAACCTTTATTTACCTTAATATCGCTTAGAGATAAATATAGATAATACAATCACAGGATATGTCAATAATGACAGAAAATATAAGTATTAATGTAATGTTTGTGAATTTGTTGTATGATGTTAAATGACACGCAAGGGAAAGGGTAACGTAACATTGTAATGCCGTCCTAGACGCACTTGTGATGTATAGATTAAGATGATGATTTTATATCATAGAGATATTGTGGAACATTGTCATACAACAGGATAAATGTTCTGCTTTATTTTATTGTTTTATAGTCGAACGCACTATAGACAATCTTTATTAACATCAGATTATAACAACGTATACGTTTCAACTTAATTCCAAATCAACGAATAACAAATTGACCAAAATTTATTTCAACTACCATTGATGTATTGTGTTCTTCGAGTAATTGTAACGATATTAGATATCAAAAGAGTACAGATTAAGATATATATGAACTAATATTATTATATATATTATTATTTAGTGAAAAAAATCAATTAATATACTTGTTGTGTGTAATTTTCACGTAATTTCTCTAATTGTTGACTTTTATAGTGTTCAATACTGTCCAACATTGAATAAATTTGTTTGCCCTTAGGTGATCGTTCTCGCATACAACAGGTACAACAATTGATACAAATTTTATCGATAATACCAAATCTGCAAATAGAAAATTAAAAATTAAATTCTAAGGTTTTCGATTTAAAATTAATAAATCCAACAAAACAGGATATTACAAAAGAAAAAACTATATAATTTTATAATCCCTTACTTTTGGAACGCATATAAAAATATTTTAATTTTTATTTAATTAAATTATGATTACAAATAAAATTAAACATAATATTTTTTATTTAGAATTAATTGCAAATTTATTTATTTATTCTTATAATTTTTTTTTGTTTTAATTTTTAATTTACAATATTTTATATACCACAATATTTTATATATTTTAATTTGTACTGTAGAAACCATGTTATTGTTGTGCTAATATGTACCCACGTAAAAATACTTTCTAATTAACATAAATGTTGATAAAACTATTTGATTCTACTTTATAATTCAGGAAAATTTTATAAAATAGCAAACGTTTATAAACCAATCCACGTACTTAGATTAGCTTCAAGAGGTAGTCGTGTAGGCAACATTTTTAATTTACAAACATTAAATATTAAAATAGCAAGTGCTTGGAAATGAATGGACACCAATTAAAAACTATCATCTATTCAATCGATCTAAGTAGTTGTACATCTGTAATTCGCACTGCGGAAATGCGTCACAGATTGGACAGAAATACAATTTGGAATCTGAATTTGGCTGGTATATATTGAAAATTCAACGTTCTTGGGATGAGCGACAAATATTCATTATTTTGATTTCTTTAGCAGATTTTTATTTAACTATTTTGCAAATATGCATAAGCAAACTGAAACTATGTAAATTATTAATATTGTTTGACTAAGCATAACGATGAAATTAGGGACAGTAGTAGCCGATCATTTACACTTGTTAATGTTAAACAAGAAAAATTTAAACATATTTTCTAATGCATTGAGACGGATTGGTAAATATAGTCATAATGATTAAACGAAGGAATGGATTTGTGATAATTCATGAAACTGAATAAAGATCACCAACAGCAATGTAATAGATGTACAGATGATGGGTAAAGTGAACTGTGGAATAAGAGTCGAAAGTATTGGACACCGGCCACAACACTTGACAAATTCAAATAACAAGGGAACCTACCTTCTGATAAGAAAGTTGACCGACAAGTACTACAGAACAGTGATAATATTATGTTAGAAATTCTAAGAGTGAACTCCGGCAATATCTCATTACTGCTCGAGTGTGATCATTCGATCCTATTCTATTTCAAGAGCGGTTTGTAATCAAGGTGCCGAACAACAGTATCTGAAATACTATATTTATAATATTTTTTATACAAGAGAAAATTACTTGTTCACGTAGGTTATTGATCTTTGTATATTCGTTTTATACTTAGAATATACACTTATATAATTATCATCTATTATGTCGCAAGAAAGTATTTCGAATCATATACAAATGATATTATTTTATCCGTAGCACATTCGAAAGGGATTTGTCAACTGAAGTTAAATCACAAAGTGATAAATATTACTTAACTATTTTTTGTCTAAAATGTGACTCGAAGTCAGGTCTATCGCATTACCACTATGATGACACGTCCGATGTTGCATGAATCACATAAATATGATAAGAATTATAGTTGATCAATCGGTTGAATGTTAAACACCATTGAAAATATGTAAGTTATACTATTATTGTACACGAAAGTATCAGTTCATTTTTGGAACCATATACCTATTCGTATATGTAACAGGTAGACTTCAGGTCGGGTTGGTCTTGCACATACCATATCAATACATTAAGAATTATTATTGTGAAATCGATTGAATGACACACATACATCATTTGTCGACTTTAAGCAGGCATTCGATAGTATTGATTGTGGTATGATGCGGACAATTATAAAAACTTATGGAATACTGTCTGATATCTGATGAACATGATCTGCATTCTATATTGTGATTCGCAATGTAGATTTTTCATCGTAAAAGACATGTACATTCGTGTGTCAAACAGCGCTGTATACTGTCACCAATATTATTTCTGCACACCTTGGACTTGTTTATGGATCAAAGAAAACTCTGAATCTCATGGTATCAGATGAAGTAATAAAAGACCCGATTGTCCAAAAACTAAGAAACGTTATTAAGGAGTGTAGTATAAGCGGTGGGGGAGGGATTGAATTGAAGGTACTGACCAGTGTATAATATGGGTGTAACAATTATAACCGACAAAAAAATTATAAGTTTTACATCTGAAGTAATTTATGTTGAAAATGCATAGGCTATATCTTGAGATAAATTATTCTGCATGATTTATTCTATAGTCCATCATATGTTTGGAAGTCGAATTCTGTGAAAGTGGACAAAATGTTGCTTTACAGTAAATAACAAAAATGGTTGATTGGGCAAAACGGGTTAATAGAGTGAATATGGGGCTGTTTTTCGTTTCGTATATACGTTTGAAATTTTATAATATTTTATTTTGTTCAATCTTAAATTATTTTTTTTTTTTGTGTTTTAAATTTTTTAAAGTAGTGCCTTTTCTATGTAATTAATTTCCATTCATTGCTAATATATTTATGATGTATACATTTCTCAGTACATTTTTACGAGTATATACAAATATTATAATTTATTTTTAACATACTTTTATAAAAATTAATAGTTAACTTTAATAAATAATTTACTATTTATATTATAAAATCTTAGATATAAAATACTTGTACATTTATTGACTCACTCATTAAAAAAAAATAGGTATTTTATAAACAAATAATTTATTTGTCATGAGTTTTTATAAGCAGATTTATTACTCTATTATATTTTTTTTATATTTTACCTTCTCGTTAATAATTTTATCATTAATTGTATAATAAGCGAGAAAATTAAAACAGAGCATATCTTTCCTTGTTTTTTAAAGAAAAAAGCAAACTGTTTATT
>JANSTX010010156.1:1710-18892 GCA_027564355.1 Penthetria funebris | reverse complement strand
TATATTTATATAAAATTAGTTCGAGGGTAATAAATTTGTAAACCATAATATCTTTGTCATTCTACGAACGACAAATTCAATTTTAGCCATTTTCCAACTTTATGAGCAAATAATTTAGAAACTATCGTAAATTATCCGATAGATATACTGAAGCTGAAATATTAGAGTCTTTGATGTAAATCTTAATTAGGGTTTATAATTAAATTTATGAAAATGATGATTCAAATGTTTTAAAAAGGCAGGTCGATACTTTAAACCAAAAAAAAAATTCCAAATGATTTAAAATTGTTATAAGTTTTCTCAAAAAACGCATGGTTGCTATTTTCCAATTCACAATAGAATGTTTATGCATAAGTAGGTATCAGTCGAAAGTGTGACTAAAAATAAATATAGGATTCATATGGTTTGGAAACTGGTTCGTCCAGCGATAGCACAGCCACACATTTATGTGAAACTATCTTCTGGATAACATCGCAAGAGCGAGTGTTAACGTTTTAAACGAACACATGATTATAACGAAACTGGCTCTGAACTTGTAAAATACCAAATAGTCTTGACATAATTAACAGAAAAGTCTTGTTATAAATTAAATTCTTCAACAAAATTTTTATAGACACTTTTATGGTACGAAAAATTCTACAAGCACACATTGACCAATTGCGACCGCAAAATTTAAAAAATTAAAATAACTGCATCGTCATTACAATATGTTAATAATCAATATGGAAATGATATATTCATTTCTTTTGTTAGGACATTTGTATATTGTGTCTCAATAAGACAAATCTGAACTCATTTATTTGTGAGTGCAGCCGACCTCATGCACGCTAAAAATCCCATGAATATCTGTAGAATTGATGGGCAACCAAATTAGGTAGCTCGGATTTTATGCACAATACTTTCCGCAGAAATATTCTTTTGGTTGGAGATAAAAGCATTTACTTCAGTTGCAAGTTACTGTGTCTAACGGGTGATGTGAATACACAAATTCGGGAGTTAAGAAACTGTATATAAATTCCTATATGTCGTTATTGATGTTAATATTTTAAAGTACATATGTAGAGAAAATTGTAAAAAGCTTTTTTTTTTTTTTAAAATGAGATTGCATAAATTCATAGAAAAAAAATAATTTAAATAATAACTCACCTAAAAAATAAAGCGTCAAATTATAAATAAATTCTTTTAACAATTAATTAAAATCATCCATGCTTGCAATGAGAAATATTTAAACATAAAATTTAAGAGTTTTAAAAGCAAAATAATTATAAAATTTAATTAAGTCATTCTTATAGAAACTTCTATGTTTTCGTCTCCTTTAATTAATAATGTAATAATGTGGGTCTAGTTTTTAAGTACAATTTAAAAACAAAAAAAAAAAAAAAAAACAGTCATCTAGAAAACAGGTCATTAACTTTATTTAACATAAATTTTGTAATTATAAATGAGTATACACAAAATAATGAATATTTTAGTTATTCCTTTAAAACAAAAAAAAAAATGATTGCATAATGAATAGGAAAAACTTTAAAATATAAATTTTCATTCAATTTTCTTTTAAATTTTCTAGCAAGCCGATGTTTTTAATTCATTGATAATCTTGTGCTGTGCATCGATGAATTTCGACGATGGTGGTGTTAATAATATTTTAATATTTTTAGATGGATGACTTCTATTTAGCAGAGGTGCATGCTCTTCTACAAATAAAAGAAAATACTCAAATGCATTACAAAAACAAAATGATTTATAAAAGCAATTCTATACATAAATGAAATTTGCATATAATTAATCGGCAAATTGCAGTAGCACACCAGAAAAACTTTTATAACAATATATTATTTAGCAATGTCAAACACCGGTAATAACTTATAGGATTGAAACTTCGATAAATATTAAATTTATTTAATAATTTACGTACCGTACGTGCGTATATCGAGTAAAAAACAGTCAAATGTTACAAAAAGTGTTAAAGCGAATGAATATTCCATTGTCTTTCTGTCAACTGAACCAATGGGTTATATTCTTCATTCTATGATGTAACTACCATATCAGACAGTATACCTGATCATTTGATGTGACGCATTTATGATTTGACAATAATTCTTGAAATAAATTAAATATTCTGTTCTAATGTACATTGCCAGTCACTTTTCTTATCAAACTGATAATGTTATTTGAATTCGCTGTGTATTGGATTCGGTCTGCAAGATTTTCAGAGTATTTATGCTCACCCACATTTTGATTAATGTATTTCCAATTGATTACATTTTGCTTGTAGATCTGAATACATTTGTGACATTGCTGTTATTTATATTGCTAATTACACGTATCATACATCATCACTAATCCATTCTTTTCAATCGTAAAATTACTAAAACTATGAAAATGTAAACCAATCATTCTGTAGACGAATGTGGCATTACTTAAACCAGCAAACATATAGTTTTCATATGTGAAGGTAGTTCTGGCCTATTTGTAAGTTCATTTCCTATATAACGTCCATATATTTTTAACCTCCATTAATTCGAGAAAAATTTTTTATTAGACTGGTGAGAGTTAAGTGACATAATGGTGGACATCCGTGGCTATTATTACGCGTTGTTTAGAAACCGAAGTATATCTGACAAAGACAGACACTTTCCAGATGGCTAACACTTCCGCTTAGAAGACACTTGATTTTTATAGGAGTATAAGTGAGTTTGCGATGTTAAGAGCGTCTAAGAACAGCACTGTACCAACCTGATTTGTATCTTTGAGTCATCAGTAACGTCATCAGTAACGATTACGTATTTAAATGCACATAAATGGTTATCTTTTTCCCATTCGTCAATCTAGGTGCCGTGAAAAGCAATGCTTGCAACTAACTTTAGATCGAGAAATATGCGTAGATACCTATGGTGCTGATTAATAGTCCTACAGTTGTTGCCTTCATTTTTAGAAATGAAAACTTAGGCATGTTTCTCCTCTATCGAACAGTGCCAATTCTGTTTTAATAGAATTGACGTTGAGTTCATACTCACAGAAATATTGTCCATATTGTTAATCGCACGTTTCATTATAATAATAATCGTTCAGGCACATATTTCAGAGGCTAGAACCAATAGATAGTCTGCATAAGCGACTTATCTGATCCTAACCTCTTTTAGGTTTTTCAGAATCTAATCCATAACTAAGAGCCAGATGCAATAAGACTCCTGCCGAAGATAGAAGGACGAAATTACTGTCATATGAAATTCAAATTAGGTCGATCTAATGCAATAACATGATGATAATCAAGAGTAGCATACATTTATTCTTCTTATATATACAAATTATATACAAAAACTGATTTTTTTTTTAAGATGACCTATGCTCTAATACTGTAAACATTGTAAAACATGATGATAAATAGCAAAGAAAATTGCAATATGTCATATAATAAATGATAATTTCAATATTTAATGCACATAAAAATACATTAAGTACATACAGTCATTGTACATACATTATATATTGTAGGGGATGAAAAATAATATAAATTTTCTTTTTAAAATTAAAAACGGTGAAAGAAAATGTGCAATAAATCATGCAAATAAAAGAAAAAACTTTATGCAATAAGAATAATTTGTGACAATGAATTCAAGCTGTTCAAAATTGTGCAAAACAGAAATTTAATCAAAAGAAAATGAAAATATTGTCTAGAACAAGATTTTATGTTCGCTTACCTTGAAGTTGTCTATTGATTAAAGCTGTAATACCATGACTGTCACCGTTACTTTTTTTCATCACTAACATTGGCTTATCTTCTGCATCCTCATAACAACCAGTTGAAAGAAATCCATTACTAGCTGCCATTGTCTCACTGACCTATTTGTACAATAAATTTTAACTTTAAATTGCCCCAAAACATCAAATTAATTTCAGTTAAAATAGTTAGTAATCAATTCCACCAAAAACTAAGTAGCTGGTAAAGCCTGTAAATCGCATAGTCGAAACTTTTTGGTTATATGTGAAACGTCAAAAAAAATAGTATTGAATTGAACTTGGAACCAACAATGTTAAAATCATATGCTTCAACAAATGAATCTGGCGTAGGGTGCTTAAGAATTCGACGATTTTGGGTTGAATGACATTCGGTAAAAAGTGAGCGAAAAAAGGACTGCATCTGTGGGTGAAACCATTTTACTTATTAGAAATTCAAGTCACAGGCATCATAGTAGTGGAGTCCATATTGGAAATAAATATCAGATGAAATATTTTCAGTCAAATTCATCAGTAAAATATGTACGAATTGTTCTTCAACTGATGAAACTAAAGATCAACGGATTACTTAATTATTTTTCTTTGTACACTTGCCAGTCACTGTAATGAAGTATTTGATGAAAATAAGAAGAAAGTATCTATTTAGAGTTATATCTGTCAAAACCGTTCCAGAAGCATGCCTGAAGTTAGTAATACTTTCAGTGACGGGCTATGTATAACGTTAACAGTGCTAAAAATATATTTTGTATATTTGTATGTGTAACTGGAAACCATATTCCTGTATGAGATAGTTTTGAGAGGTATCAAAAGTTCAAACATTCAATTATAGACTCTCACATGAACAATAAATTAAACTATATAATCAATAGAGTGAATACATACCTGAGTTACTTGCATTAATTTTTTAACTACATCTCTTCCTAAAATATGATCAAAAACAGTCTGTAAAAATGGTTCAGTCATTATGGATAATTTCAGTTTATCACGATGCCAAATTAATACACGTGAGTCTTCCATGGCCATTATTGATACCTAGCAATTCAAAAGAAAAAAAAAACAAAAAAAAAACAAAATATGATTATCAATTAAAAACGCTGTTTGAATATCTCTATGATTCGAGAAAAATTCTTTCGAATTATGTAAACATTCTAATTTCACATTCAACCGCATCCTCTGATAGTCAATCATTTATTTAGAATAATAAAAACAAATTCACGATTTTAATAACTATAGAGGTATGAAATCACACTGGTTTATACTAACTATAGAAGAGTGGCGAAGTTTTAAATATTTGGAGGTCAAATAATTGGAGAAAATATTCTTGGAATTTGGATATTTTTAACTTTCACGCAGATGAAATGTGCACGACATTTAAACTGACTTATAATAAATTTATTCGATGTGTAATCAAATTACTGGACATAGTGCCAGCGATTTTAATAAAACAATTGCTATTTCAATATCTGTAGAAAAGTGATACCGTACTAACAATATTAGTATGCTGCATCCTATTATTCTACATTCTATATAAGTGATTTTATCGACAAAATTGTAACAATAATTTACCTGGAAATAATCATCAGTTGATACACCAAACCATTCTGGAGAATCTAGGAACTGATGTGGAAATACTATGTGTAAGGCTCTATGATTTTGTGAAACAACTAATCTGCAAAGAAAAAAAAAAAAAACAAGAATATACATTAAGTTGACGGCAATATAATATTTTGCCGTAAGTGACAAACAGCAGACAAAAACTTGTGGAGGAACAGACTGAGTGCCGTCCCTAAATAAGGAATAAGGTACGGAAGAAGAAATATAATATTTTGGGTTACATATAAAATATAGCTTATTGAAGGGAAATCGAATAGACAAGAAAATTTCGCGATTTTCTTAAGCAAATGATGTTAATTTGATGCACATATTGGAGAATCTCAGGAAAAATATTTCAAATTTGAATAGAATGTCTTGGATCTCAACCTATTAACATATTTCCTGTGCGTTACATTCTTATACTCAATGTTCCTTATGGCTATTGAACATTGTTCTAGTCCTGATAAAAATCACAATTTTGTGACGAAATCAAATTAGATACAGATTATGAGTGTCATTGACAGTTGAGACGTCAGATAAGTCAGTATTATATCGAAAAAAAAAATCCATTCAAGAGCAGATCATTGGCAGAACCAAATCCATTTGTTTCATTTAATACTCAAAACAGCATGCCTCAAGATCCGACAATTTTCATGAATCTACATTTGATATTGTATTTGGCCAACACATTTTTAATATGCGTCTCAGGAACATATTGACGAAAAATTTGATTTTTGTCAATATTATATTTGTTAGTTTTCAAATTTGGAAGGAACGCAATATTTTCAATGTTTGTGTGTTGGCTGACACATCCTACGTCATATATATAATATATTTCTGCACTACTGTACATTCCGGAATATATTCATCATCAAAATAGTGAAAATGGTGAAACACAATTTTTTGCCTTTAGTGTATATTCTTGTTATGACAGCAGATCGTCGACGGAACACGAGTAGTAGTACACATTACAAGTAGTAGTACATTATTGTATTTGATAACGTGTGTGCCTTTGCTAACATTAGTGAAGACGCAAACAATAATTTTACTTAACTTTACCGTAGATAATAGCATTGGATGTAGACTGTTTGTATTAACGAACAAATTTTTATTTAAAATGTTTTGCTTGATATATATGCAAATGCAGAATTATATGCTGATTTTATGCCATTTGTTTTTACTTTAGAAATATTATTTTTCAATTGGCTCTTGGCTTACTACTGTACACTCTTACTTACTAATATTCTTAATAGAATCCGTAATATCCAATAAATGTTAAGGTCAATTCAAATCAGTAGAGCCATTGAGTTCTTCGTAGTATACAATGTAATTACATCCTGCGGGAACCACAGGTTTGGATAGTTTTTCGCAGGTTGGCGTTACACAAAATTTCGTAGGATAGGATATTGAAAATATTTGATTGAAAATGAGACACTGTCTATATAATGTACCCAAAATTGTCTACAGCGAACTTATTTGTGATAGCTTATGTTGTCTTCTTGATTATGTTTCTGGACATGATTGTTTGCTTTTATCGGTGCAATTTCAATATTTTCATCCGTAAGCGTCCTACATTTCCTTCTGGTAACAGAAACATTATTTACAGTCCTTTGTTGTCGAACATTTTTAACCAGGCGATTAATTGTTGGCTCTAAATGATCCAATTCGAACATAAAATTATTAACGATATGCATATTAAGTCTAAACAATGGACCGTTGTTTCGTTATTAGACTGTTCATTGTGTTGTTCTAAATTATTATTGTTTCTGAATGTAATTTCAAGTAAATTTCAGATTCAATGAATATTAAAATTTTGAGTACCATGTACTCGTATAGACGTTAGTATAAAATTATTTCATAAAAGATTTTCGTAATAAGATAGAAATCTACATAAAATTTTCCGTTGAAAATATAATAAAGAAAATTTTTATGATAGATTTTCTCATATACACCAAGTGGAATAGATGAATATTCACAAAACGAAAACAAAACAAATTTCAACTATGACCTTTTATATTCAAATCAATGGGTAGACATACATCCCATATATAAACCATCCTCTTCGTTCTATACACAAGTAAAGACATAATAATATTTAGGAATTTATTTAGCAAGACAAAAACCTTTCACATATAAAATGAAATCTTAATAAAATTATTTCCCTCTATTCTTTAGCTTGAAGCTTTATGGGGTGAAAAAAACAACCTTTATGATAATAATAATAGTAATAAAAATAATATTACAAAGATGTTATCAAATTACCATGAAAATGAATTTTTCATTCCATTTTATATATAATAAGTATAAGGGTAGATATGATTATGATATCATTTTGTATACAATTTTCTATAAGTACTGTAAACAATCATCGAATCGCAAATCTAAGAATTAATTAAGTCTATATGTCAATATATCAATAATAGTGAGAACTAAATAAAATATATAGTGAATATCATTGAAACTTTAATTATGTAGAAGAATTTTAAGTTGGGTAACTATAAATAACAGAAAAAAATCCAAAAAACATGCAGAGGAATTATAATTTGTGTTATGGTTTTGTAATATCCATTGAGACTATACTATTTTGAATATAGAATTTCAAACGAATACGAGAATATTACTATAATTTTTTTTTGGAAAATGCTACTATTCGCCGCGAAAAAGCGAAAAGAGTCCGTTAAATAAAGTTTAAAATAAAGACAAATATCTGATACACTTTTTTTGTAGTTCCAATCACATACCAGAAATTACGAAATATTATGGTTGTAAACAAGAGTATGATCGATTTAATTTAGTCTCTTCGATTCTAAAATCTTGTTTAAAGTTCGATCATTCTTATCATAATTTCTCATTTGATATTGTCTTTAGCCAAAAAGTGTGTATCATAGTGTTTATTGACCAAATAATTGAGTTAATTAATACACATTCTTTATCGCGTATTCTTTATTTTTAGCTATGTAAAAATGGAATAATTGTGTACGGCCTGACCGATGAATTATAAGGATCCATTTAGGCGAATATTGCAGAAATTATTACATTAATTAAAAATTATTACATTAATTAACTAAACATTTTAGAACATAAAAACTTAGAAACATTGTATTGCTAAAATGCAAATACATGCATTTACAATTTTTTAAAAAATCGTCTAATAATAAATTATGAAAATTACAATTAATAACACTTTACATACATTACTTACTTTCCAGATAGCACCAATGACAAACTATCAACTTTAGTAACTTTTTCTTGTGCATAAACTTCTTGATATTTTAGTGCTCTTAAAAGTTTCATACAATTTAATACTTTTTTGAATTGTTGCCTTGATACTCTAAGTGGTTGGAAAAGAGCAGCATAAACCTATAAAAAAAAAAAAAACAGGAAAAGATGGTATTATTTAAAATAGATAATTTTGATGGGAACATATTTGTACCCAAATAGAATATTAATCCCACGTGTCACAAGTGTACTGACCTAGGTCAGTAGTGGTAACTGACTGTTTACTTTGACAATTCTTTAGACGTTTGTAAGGATTAACTAACTATAATATTAACAATCTTTGAATTATCTACATATGCGACATGAGTATGCATTTTACAATATGAGTAGGCACATAGTAACTGACGACATTCACAATGAAAAACAACTGATAAGTACTAAAAAAATAATCCATGACGCATTTCAATTTCATTTGCATTCAAAATTTTTTATTATACTATCATCTTTTGTCCCATTCTTAAACGATGGAATTTAGTTAGGGTTAAGCCCCTTTAAATTGAAATTCCAAATATATAATTAGTCTGTATAATCTTTGGAATTAAATTGTATATCGAATCCGAAAAGTAAGGTCCAATAAAGCACATTCATATCAGCAATTTGACTTTAAAATAAACTGTCATCAGGTGAGTAAATAAAATAAAATTAATTTGTCGAATTAAACTATTAGTAACATATTCGATTGTGATTGAATAGTTAAGATTATGGAATATATTATGTTTGTATGATATGTATGTCACGAATTAGACTGTCAGCATCAATTAGATTACGGGTTCATTTGGCTAATAAAGAAAATTATGAATAAAAAATTACAAGCATTGTTGACAAATATTTGTTACCGAGAGTTCATATTCAATATTGCAAACTGCATCAGCAAAAATGCACATTTTTATTAAGTGCAATCAACTGATTTTCTAGAGAAATTCACTAATCACAATAACTAGTAATTGAATATTACAATACACATTTCAAATTAATTAAACTATACGTAAATAAATTAATTTAATTCGAAACGGGTTTAAACTCTGCAATAAAATCATTCTTGTAGAATCTGCAATAAAATCATTCTTGAAGAAAAATCGGTACCTTTAATCAAATTCATTATAGGAGAACTACGTGCGAGCCCTATTAAACTCTTTTATTTTATATTAACTTTTATTTCTTGGGGATTCATGTGTGCTTTAACATTACTCGATGAATGACGTTATTCCACAGATTGGCCTAAAAAAATTCTCAAAAAATATTTGATATATAAGATGAATAAAACACAATTTTAATGGCTGAGCGAGATTTTATTGGATTGTTTATCACAGTATGCACACAACTTATGTTAATCTAGTATATCGAAAATGGGGACGAATGGAGTGACCAATGTTACTCAACCCATATCTGTACCCACACACGATAAAAGTGTCAGTCGATCACTATATATATATGTGGGTCGACTAACTGGAAAAACGTTTCACCAACAAACTAGCCAAATTTCATTTTCATATTTGGTGCTTAATATTCATGGGGCCTCCTGCATTAATCGACTTATAACAAACTATATAGTAATACATATACATTACTAATAATGTTATCATTACATAGCATACCATATGTTTATGTTACATAAATAGTAATCTAATAATAATCTAAATCGGTAATCGGGAACATAAACATTCCATTTTCTATTAGCAAATGTTTTGTGAATATTCACTTTAATCTTCAGCTCAAAAATTTCATAAATTTTCTCATTTTGCGGTCTTTTTATTGACTACGTGACAAATATCATATATGTAACGATATATAGTATTTATTTTATTTAATTGAGTCACGGTCTAATGGAAAGTCAGTTGCTAATGAAAATCAGCGTAAATATAAATTAAAAAATAATGTCTATCAAAAAGATTAATTATTATGCATTTTGATAACATATATGACTTGCAAACACGTGCTTTCCAACCAGATGGAAAATTACAAATCATTCCATTTAAAACTAGTTTAACAAAAAAAGACAGCAGTCATTGTAGCATGGGGTTAACCTATAAGATTTCATACATATTCAGATTTATGCACAATATTACAAATGTCTAACTTCTTTGTCATAGAGCGACTTATGAACAAAACCAAAGAGATATATTTTGTGATTTGAATGTTAACACCAATATAGCGAGAGATCAATTGCCTCTCAATGTAAATAGAATATAAAATCCGTTAGACCACCAACATACGCCACATATGGCTGAAAACTCATTTAAGTGCAAAACTCTATTCACAAATGTATGCAGATTTAAATTGAGCTTCAAGATATACGTGTACGTTGACAATGAGTACGCTTTAAGCTTGCAAAAATGGTGTAAAATCGCTATGTTTACGCACCTTTTGTTTGTACAATTGCTGGTTCACCTCATCGCTTTGATCGATGAAAACAGGCGGAGGGCGAGCATTTTTAGTTACAACAGCAAACAACCATCACAACTCAGTTTTTCCGATCACACACAATCATAATGTTTGTTTACGTTTTGTCTGAACAGTGGAAATGTTCTCATCAGAAAATATCAAATTTTCGAATTTGCCTTCAATCATCGAAGTCCTTTTGCGAGTTGCGTCTACAAAACATTTTTTTTGTCACCTATAAGAACGTTTTGAGACTGATGATAAAAAAATAAATGCAACTGACTGGTTGGCTTCATTTTTTTTTTTTTTTTTTTTTGAAAATCTACTACTCATAAATGTAAAGATAGACAATTAAACCCATATAATTATTGAACAGATAAGAAGAGCAGGTTTAGCAAATAAATTGTAATGTCGACAATATCACCATCGCTAAGAAATTGTTCAGTTAGTGAATGTATTTGAATTCTTCTTTTGCTCGTTGTTAAAATCCAATCTAATGTCATGTTCTATTAGAATCTGATCCAATTCTGTGCAAGATAATGAACATAATTAATCTTCTTAAATTTATGTTTCATTTGCATCACATCTGTTTGTCGACATTGAGTTCTAGACATTGTTTTAAGCAAAAATTAATGAAATTTGGGTTTATTAGAAGACCTTATGGCTATGGGTAAAAAACGAATCAGATTAACTGCTGTTAAAACTTATTATATGTAACAAGCAGTGACGAACGTCCTTTAGAAGGTTCATTGATCTAGAGCAAAATTGCATCGAAAGTATATTCGTACTGGTAGATAAGATAGATGTTTCGCAATTAAACTGGTTGTATAACAATAATTATACGACATATATTAAAATGCACCTTTCCGAGTTTATGGTTTCCGTTTTTTTTTTTTATATTTAGACTACTGTTGATCATTAGAAGAAGAATTGGCAAGCGCATATTATTTGTGTTTAATTTAAACAGCATCAAGAATAAAAAAGCTCCCAAAGAAGTACTTAAAAAATTATAATCTTTTCTAATACTTTAAATCTCTGACAGATTACTGAAACATACGTCATAGAAAGATATTTTGCATAAAAAGAATAATAAAATAAAAAAAAATATTTTTAATTTATTATATCTGGCAAATATTCTGCTTATACATTAATCCTCAAAAATTTCCAAAAAAAAAATAATCCTGCATTTTAGACTAGACCTCGATAATAAACATTTTGTGTTATTAGAAAGTATATTAAAAAAAAAATAGTTTTTTTCTAACCGCAAAAAGAAGATAGCGGGCTTCAAAGTAAATATATCGCAGACATGTCTAGTATGCTTTTGATTTCCAGCCGAATTGTTATATAAAAATTAATTCATAAGATGGTAAGGACATCTTTTTTTCACAACCATCTCAGCTGTAGTCAAAGAAGTTTCATCTTCTATAGTGACTGTAAAGTCATTGCTATATAATTACAAATAATAGACTTCATTAGAACCCTACAACTGATAATGGCTGTCTCATATCAAATGAGAACGTGTAAAGATTATCAGATCGGTCATACATTAAGGCGATTATATTGCATATAGCGTAATAGAAGAGTCGGTCGCCCAAAAACAATGTGACGAAGAATCGCAATTAAGCAGCCTTATGCTAGTGTTAAACAATGGATTAAAGTTAAAGTACTGGCCAGATATGGTGACGTTTTATGTGCAACGACATGAAATAAAAGTCGATGCAATAGAAAATGTTTTGAAGTTATACTTGACAAATGCTAAACACGTCATTCACCTAAATTTCTAATCTAAATCATAATACACCTAGATTGATAGAAAATATGATGTACTTGGAATATAGATTTATGCAAAATAAATAGTTGGTCGATGTCTTCACAACAAATATTTTCCATATTAAATTCATTTATGAATGATGTCACGTCAGATCTTAAGACGATGCACATAGGTTGAGAAATTTGAAGGAAACTGAAAAAAAAAACGAGTACGAGTTTATTATGAATTTGGGGAATACCTTCCATCCGTATTTGTTATTGTTTTCTATTTTTCTGTTACAAAAAATAAATATTCGCAAACTTGATAATTTCGTATTTTTTAAATGTTCAGATTATTTAAATTACGATTTATTGTTAACATATAAGTGAATGCTAAATTCCAATTACAAATTTCAGAATCATTCAAGACTTTTTAACATTTAATTAGTAATAAAATAATTGTAGTTGTATAACATTATCGTATTAATGTGGTGATTACCAATTTTTAATCAAATAAGTGCAGATCAAATGGAACCGAGAACTGAGATGCATCATTTATGTTAATTGTTAGATTATTTAAAAAAAAAATAACACTCAAAATAATTATTTAGTTATCATACATATGACATTTGCCCAGTACTTATTCTCATAATTAATAATACTAAACAATATCTAAGTTTAATCCACAAGATTCACAACAAAATTTTAGCATATTTAATCCACATGACAGTGATGTCACCTAAATTCATATATACTTTATATTTCAAACAATACGATTTATTTTTAATTTACAACATGGTCCTTCGAGTCGGATAAGTTGTTAATCAATTAATGTAAACATTTTATACGTCATTAACAAAAAAATATTTTAACCATGTAAATTTCCTTTTTAATATCTAAAATGTCTTCATTGTGAATTTTCGTAGTCATAATTGTTATAGTTTTATCTTCTTGAATATTTTTTGCTAACCAGTTAAGTATCCATTCTTAAATTTTTCCCTCAAGTTTATATATAATAGTATAAAATTTCATTATAAGCTTCATGACTTACATGTTCGCGAAATCGTCATCTTTATCAGGTTCTTCTTTTCAAAGGTGTTCAATAACATCAGCTTTTATAATTATAGAAATAAGTTCTTATCATTTTTGGAAGTGCAAACCTCGGAATGTTGATCCTTCTGGTAGGCAGAATACCAAATCTGTATTCGGTTATATTGACGTTTAGTACATACTGTTGGGACTATTGTTAAAGGGTTGTATAAAGGGTTGCAACTTCTATGTAACTACTAATCGTTGAGGGGCATTTGTCAGAGGCTGTAGAACCCACAAGATTGAATTAAACTTTTCAGAATTTTAATCCTAACTAGAAGCTAGATATGACTCCTTCATGTGGCATGCCCATTTGGCCGCCATGATCAAGTTGCACTGCTTGTGTTTAACATTAATACTAACCAGCACCCATAGTGGACATAAAATTTAACGCTATTAAACGTGCCCTAAGAATCGGATCGACCGCATTTTTCAAATTCAATTTGTTTATTGTCTAACAGATTACGTTGATATTTTCATGATAATTAAATGCAACTACGTGAGTGTCACGAGTTTATTCACTGCAAAAAAAAATAAATAAAATTATAAAATACAAATTGAGTGCCATGGTTACCTTTGTTCTTGAAGAAGTGTTTGTGTGAAATGGATAACAAAAAAATATGTTTATAATTAACATGAATTACGTGCCGATTAGCAGTATCAAAAAAAAAAGAGTTCACCTAAAATTTCTCAGGTCATCTTGTGCAATTGTTATGAAATTAAGTATGAGTGTACTTAATAGCATTAATTTATGACTCGATAAATTATTGATGAAAATAAGTGATTGTATATACTACCGTCACATTATCATCAATCATTGATACTCGTAATTGGCAATGCTATACTTAAGTCAACATATGCAATTTATATATAGATACATTCACTTATATGTGGGTATGTTACAAATATATATTATATATGAAAAAAAAAAACTCATATGCTAACAAGACCCACAAATTGCAATGACGTTTTATCGCGAGGAATACACAAATGTATGGAAGAGATATGATAAAACGTAAACGCTATACTTACGCTAAAGTGGGAGAGCCATAAATAAAATTTAAAATATTTATAAAAGTAATTTGCATTTCAAAATTTCAATCGTTTTCTATCATTTGCCGCTATTAGTTGTACTTTGGCGCGTTTATACTGTGTTCAACGTTGTGGCGTAAAAAGTTTTTTTTTTTTTTTGTTTTAAATTATTAAACTATTCTGTTCCTATCCAATAGTGTATTTAAATAATAATTAAAGTTTCATTAATTAAAAAAAAAAAAAAAAAAAATTAAAAATGTGTCCAGCAGGTGAAATTCATCAAAGTTTGCAAACAAAAAATTTAATTAGAAAAAAAATTCAGGACGATAAAATGTTAAAAGGAATAGCAAATGATAAAGTGTGTCAAGAAGGGCAAAGTGACATTACTAAAGGATCTATAAATTCTGATATATTAGCTATTAGTACACAATATACATGGAAAATTTTAACAAAATATATGAAATTATCAGAAACTATTCAAAAATCAACTGTATATAAGTGAGTGTTAAATCAAAATGATTTTAATTAAGTCCTATTTGTATTCATCACTATATTACTCTAGGTATGTCTAGTCCATCATAAAGGTTTCCGAATTTCTAAATTATCAATTTGAATAATTTGAATACTAAATGTTTACGTCTAATGTAGGTTGACATGCGTACAAAATTGTTCCAAATTAAATGCAACCGTTTCAACTATATGCAGTTTACAAATATAGTTAATACTTCTCTATAAACATCGATCTATATGATAGGAGTTACTTGTAAGATCTTCTAATTGACAAAAAAGGCGTATTTCAACCTTTTTTTTCTGGCGTATTTTCTTAATTGAATGATAGCACTTGTAATTTCAAGTCTATAACTGCATTAACAGTGCCTATAGTGCCATATTATTGTTTTTTTTTTATACCAGCACAAACATTTTCGAGAATTGCATTTAAAAAAAAAAAATATTGTCTAACAGCGCTTTTACAGCAACAATTCAAATCACATTTATTACGTCAAAATTCAGTAAATGTTTGTCGTATTTCAACAGATTAGATTTGGTTATAGATTTGGGTAAAATATCGAATCGATTGTTTGTTCCGAATTTTCGAAAATTTCCCAACACACATTTATTATATTTTTATTGACATCCATGAGTGTTACGTTGCACGGTAAACTATACCGTTACCTACTATGAATTTCTTATTCCCGCTACAATTTCCCTATCCATATCGATCGTTAAATACTGATTTTATCATACATTTGTTATAATAACTACAAATATTAGTGCAATTATATAATTTTCAAATTTTGTTATTTTTACAGCATATTAACGAGAACAACTCAACCTGCCCATATTATTGCACTATTGATTGTCACTTTTGTGCTATGTGTATTATGGCCAAATTTAATAAACGATGACAGTAGTGGTATTGTAAATAATAAAAAATCATTAAATATAAATATGTTTACAAATATTATCTATTTGGGCTCATTTGCTACACATTTTGGGACACAAATTTGGATGACATTTGTATCAGGTAAATGAATATGAAGAAGAAAATCAATTAAATAAATAAAAATTAAAGTATATAAAATTGTATCACTTAAGCTGTCACTTCTGTATGAATTCTGTTAGGATGACTGTTTATTTACGTATACGTTACGTCACTTACATAATGCCAAAAAAAAAAAAAAAAAACGCCTCAATACGCGCACAAAACACCATTAGAATGTTATAATTTGCCATATATTCGGTACAAATATAACAATCAATTGTTAATCGACAAACTGTACTATTACGGCAAAAATTAAGCAATAATTCAGTAAATTGGTGTGTTAGTGAGATTGTTTGTCATCAAGTTCACAAACAAGAATATATAACGTCTAAATTTTTTGCCACGATCACACACCATAAAACTGACATATGCTGTGTTACTATTGGCATCGTGTGAAGGTAAATATAGGTTAGGCAAACTCATTAAATATTTATCAATTTTTTTAAAAATATCTTCAATAACTCCATATGTAGCCGCAATTTAACTATATGCACACAATGGTAATTATACAGCTACGTCGTGCATTCAAATAAATTGGTAGTTCCATTTTCAACGTTCCATTCAAATTTTGCGGCTCTCAATTGATATTTAATGGTTTAAAAATTTTGTAAATTTAGTGTCAATGTAATTATTCTATCAGTCACTGACTGCGTAATTTAAATTATTCAAAGTTCTCAACGGTTAATATAAAATGCTGCTACACATGATATATGCAGATTAGAAATTCGTATGACTATTCGTGATTAGTTGGATCATGATATTATTATATAAGACAGACGT
>JANSTX010010145.1:0-18897 GCA_027564355.1 Penthetria funebris | reverse complement strand
CCTTCGTGACGTCATTTGGAGAAACAGGTTCATGTCACTAGACAGCAAAATACGAATCTATAAAACATGCGTAAGACACATTTTAACATATGCAGTAGAAACCCGTAGTGATACGTCCAACTAATGAGGATAACAGAAATAAAGATCTTACGTACTATACCGGTCATTCACTTAGAGATCGAATCAGATGTGATGATATCAAGACATAGTGAGATGGACTAGGTCCAGAAGACGTTACTGGACAGATCACGTTTCTAGAATGCCAGAAAACACAATCGCAAATATTGCAAGAAAAAAGGCCTCCGAAGAGATGGCGAGAAAGTTGGATATCCGCATCTCAAAATTAAAAAAAGTCCTAGAAAAACACAGGGAACGAAAGAAGAAGAAGAAGCATCATAGAAAATATGTGTAGAATACGTCAACAATAAATTACTAGAGATAGCACAAGTGTAAAAGATTTTTTTAAGAGTTTACCAAAGTAATTTTGCACTAATTAGATGAAGTGATTAATGAATATGTAACGTTCATCAAAGAAATACTTGAAACTTGTATTTTTATTACACAGTCGAGTAACAATTAATATAATCTTTTTTGTATCAGTATGTCAATGTGTTATTCCATCTAATTGAATTACCTTAAATGGTTTTCATTTTAATTACTTGGCTAGTCCCCCTTCTCAAATGATAAATACACTGCCATTAAACAAACATTCATGTTTTCTATATAAAACTGACACAATCTTGCCTTCATTCCCTTATTTTACAAATTTTGTTTTATTCCAAGAAGATGTGGATATAGCTTTTAATTTGTCAACAAAACCACAATAGGCCAAGTTAATGTTGATTATTTCTGTATTTTATAATGTAAGCGTTCTGTTTTTTTTTTTTGCATTTTTTTCTAAAATTTTATTTAATTTCACATCTTTTGTATACTCTTCTTGTAGATATACTTAAATATTTGATAAAAAAAAAAAAAACAGAGCAAAGTCAAAAGGGAAAAACATGAAAAAAGAACAAACAAAATATCTTAATATCTTTCATTACATGAATTCATTCACTATTCTATACACAAAAGTGGAAAGAGAAAATACCCTAAAAAGGAAATTCGTTTATGGAAAATGTATACGGGATTGATCATTTCTTATCTTGACCTTATACAATTCCCAATGACATAGACAAATGCAATATATATATATATATATATATATATATATATATATGTGAAGTACATGTTGGCATAGACTTCTTGGAATATATTTTCAAAGACCAAGGTTATAGAGTATAATACTCATATGTATGTATATTCATGTTTATAATCCCCTTAAGACAAAAAAAGTTTATACACAAGTTAAAGGACATTCCCGTATATAAATGTGAATTGTTACTTATAGTATTATAAAATAAAATTCAACTAAGGGTTGTTTCTGATAAACACAGATGATGGTGTTATATTGCAATGATGATTAAAAAGATAGCATTCAAATATGAAGATGTTTTAATGGTGATGATCATCATTAATACATCATCATATTATCGTATGACAATAAAATATTAAAAATCACGATTCCATTTACCAATAAAAATATTTTCATCTTTATTTGCATATATACAATACAAAGTTTTAAAATATCATTTAAATAAATTAATTTATAATTGAAAGAAAATTAAGTAAAAATAAATAATTAGTTACAAGTCTGACAATTGTGTGGGTGGTATTTATAACTTATAACATGTATTCACCAAGTGGGTGAATAATAATTTAAAATCGATATAATTAATAAATGTTCATTCAAATTATTCGAAAAATTTATTTCCCTTAAATTGAACATTTAGTAATTATATATTGAAAAGTATATAAATACTCGTATATTCAAAATGGTTAAAACTTTGTAGAATAAATTTTAATGTAACATAAATTTGCATATGAAATACAAGTAAATGTTTCTTAAAACAATATAAAGTTATTGGAAAAAAAACAGAGAATGAGTCTGAAGCAAAATTTTGAAGTACCACAATTTGTTTAGTTTCATGACATGTTCATTCCATCGACATTCTATATCTTATTATTTGTATATAGTATAGTATCCAACTGTGAGCTAATACATCCACCCACTCTATCGAATTATTCAAATTTTTGTCCGATCAAGTAAATAAATGTCGAAGCAAATGAAGATTTTTAATTTAAATTTGAAATTGTATTTGAAATTAGCATTGTTTTGCCACTATCTTTTGCACTCAAAAAAAATTGCATGTACCTTATAAATGTTTGGAGAGTAATAGCACTTATGGATAATTCTTAATTGTTTCGTATTTTACAGGAGTAACAAAATTGTCACTAATTTTATAGAATTTGACCCAATTTTGGTAGAAAATAAAAAATCTACATTATTTGGAAAATGTTTTTGTGTGCAAATCTCCATTTCTTCATTATTTAAATTCATATTTAAAAATATCCGTAATTTAAATTCATCATCATTTTAACATTTACGCAACAAGGGTGCATAGTGAGACATTACTATAAAAATTAGCTCATTTATAGTATAGGTAAATTTCAACATACCACACTCGTTTCAATATACTGTGAAACATGAAGTTGATGGATTTCAGTATGTGTGATGTGTGAAACATGAAGTTGGTGAGTCAAAGATTTAGTTTAGTAGATTTCAGTAGAATGTTGTGTGAAGCCAAAGCTACCTATAGTTTTTTTTTTTTTTTTGGTAAGATGTTTCAGCATCAATACAAACAAGACGCATTAAATCAATATTTTTGGCCACGACCACACACTATATTATTATGATATGTGATCGTATTTTCTTCAGTAAATTCACTACCCTAATAATAATATTAATTTATTTAAATTCATGTAATTAAATCCATTTATTTAATCATTAGAAAGCTTGTAATTTTAAGAAACTTACGACTATGAAAAAAAAAAAACCTTTTTAATAATTATAAAGTAATATTATAAAGAAGGGAAAAAAAAAGGATATAGAATTTTCTTTATATAGAGAGAGGTGTTTTAATACGAAAGAATGAATCATCTTGTAATAATACTCGTAGTATACTTTGAAAGCTGATATTTTTAATTTAATTCCCATTTTATAAAGTGCAAAAAGGATTGGTTTTAATCTACTAACAAAATCTCCATCATGCTTTAGTAAATTGATTAGTTTTTTTTTTTTTTGCTTTCTATCTTCATTTTTGTATATAATAAACATATATAGTTAATAACTGTCAGGCATTAGAGATATATAATATTTATTCAAAACGAAAAACAAAAATTGTAAACATATAAAGTAATATAGTTTGAGCCTATCTATACAAATAAAAGTACAATTTCACAATATTCAATTTTGCAAATAAATCACTGCAAATAACCAATTATTGTTACAGTGTTTAACTAAACATGTAATGTGTAAATGCAAATAAAGATTACAATTGAATTTATTTATTTAATCGGCAAACATAGAAATTGATTATCTTGAATTTTCTCTCAGTACGCATTAATCTTCTGTAAACTCAATTCTATTAAAACTAAAAGTCATCTGGAACATATATTTATCCAATATATTTACAAAATATATCTACCAACTACATGATTTTCCCCCAAATTAGGGTTAATGTCAACCAAATTGACGAGGCCATACACTGCAGCGTTAAAATACACCTTTTACTGAAACTCCTCCTCGCCCAAAAATAACGTGACGAAAAATCGTCATTATATGTGGATTTAGTGTCAGTGGTAAGGGATGGAGCAAAGTTAAGATGTGCTCGTCAGGTATCGTGTGAACAACAGTGGTTATTCGTTGATGGCCTATACTATGAATTATTTTTATTGTCATTTTGAAAATTTCATTAAGGTTAATAATGAGAATGTTTTCAATATTAAGACAATATTCTATTATAGGCAATTTTCTCATAATACATTATTCTTATAGTAACTCAAATATTTACATTTAATTTTATATTGTTTTGTGTATTAATTAAATATTTTAAAATGAAAATTATAAACTACTAAGAATTGAAACCCCTTTTTCTCGAAATTAATTATGCGTCTATTTATGTATAATTTATAAGTTAAATATTGCTCTATAATTGAATTAATCTTAAATTTTTGTGTTACTTTTTTATATGATTTTATCTTTAATGAGAAGTAACAACCATCGATTTACATAATACTTTAAGTATTATAGGAAATTTTGATGAATATACTTTTTAATTATTAATATTCAGTATTTATTAAATTTAGTGTAATTGACTATATAGATATTCCAAATTTCGGCATGCGAATTCCGTGACCAAATAGATAAGGGTAAAAATGTGACCCGATTCATTAAGTCCAACATGTTATAGGTAGGTATGACTACTGATTATCCGTCCTCATAGTAGATTTAAAAAGTAAAAGATCCGAGTGTGTGTCACTATGACATTTTAATTAATATAGCAGGGAATAGATTCAGGGTATTCTGTATAAATTTATGGTTTATATAACTTTGATGAAATGTCTGAATAGAATCAACAAAAAGAATTATTTCTAAAGAGGATTCCCATCTAATTTAATGTCATGTCATAATTATTACAGACATACAATTAAAAAAAACAATTGTATAATGTACAGATTTCTTAGTTGTGATTGAAAAGACAAAGTGCCAGAACTATATCCATGGCATATATAGACCGTTTGACTAAACTAATAATATATGATATAATATTACGTAAGTTCTGTGAATTAAGATGGCAATATTTAAATTCTATATTGATGTCATAACCAATGAACAAATAGAACCTGTTAGACTAATACAAATTTAATACACCATTGTATTTTTTTTTCAAAATTCAGTTGAATTATTCATAAAAACATTACACAATATTTTGTTTGTGGATGGGATACTTTAATTTGGTTGCTTAATAAGCATAACATATTATGCGAGTGAAGAAAGAAACAATGATAATCCGCTATATATTTTCATCAAATTACATATTATTCTTAAAAAAAATTCAATAAATATAAACAAAATTTAAAATAAGTTTCAATTTGATATAGGCTATTAGTTTTCGACCATATACATAAGATAATTCGTACAATGTTTTTTTTTATTCTTTTACCAAAGTCGATTAAATAAATTGAAATTTTCTTATGACCACCACCACCATTTATTTATAAATAATGTATAACCAGCATAAATAATTTAATTTTTTTCTTTTTTTTTTTGCAAATTACCTAGCCGATACACCAAGGAACTGAATAATTTAATTGCAAAAAAAAAAAAATTAATTTAATGAAACGCTTGCCAAAAAAATAATGAAAACTAATCAAAAAGTATAAAATAATCGAGAAATTTAATTTCCTCATTTACAAAAATATCTGTGGGACGTGTTTGAGAATTAAACTTTAATTTCAATATGTGACTATTACTGTATCTATATGTCTATAGGTATATATTTTATGCGGTACACAGAATTTAATTAGCAACATGATGATGCTATGCTGTCCAAAAATTAACGAACCAAAAATGCTTTTGGGTATTTATAAATTTTACGTAATTAAAATATTAAATTTATAGCAAAATTATCGTGGCATACCATACCATTATCCAAATTATTATTTATACACCACCACCTGTTACGCAATTTATAATCAGCAGATATGCTTATCTAAATACACAAAACCACAATTCTATATATCCCATTAAATCCTGTTCGTAATCGTATCTCAAATTAAGTTAAAATATGTCGTTTAAAGAGTTGGTTTAAGAAATAGGACAATTTTTCTTAAAGTGCTGTTAACAATCTATAAAGATATCATCTCTAAAGTTAACCAGATTTGTACTCGAAATATAACTTCTTTTCAGTCACCATATCGGACGACATTTGTGGTCGAATTATCTGTGAAAATCATCTCGAGGTAAAGAACATTCCACTTCGTTTTATATGTGTATTTCGACATCTTTTTCAGTACCAACATCTCTTGCCAAACACTTCTCAAAAATTAAAAGTTTTCTATTTCATTTATTACTGTGTCATATATAGTTTAAAACAGCATACCATTGACAAATCAATGTTCATCAGTTTCGTCTTTTGTTCGCACAACAATCTGTAAACGCTCCAGTTTCAGTCGCAGGTCCGTTTCTGTCTGTGCCAACAAAAATATGTCATTGGTAAAATCAATATATTTAAATCGAATGGTTTGAATTCATCTACAATCTGGTGTGTTGTTCACCCTTCTTATAACCAAATCTAAGATGAGTAGGAACAAGAATGGCAACAAAATATATATATATATTATATTCCATAGCTTCCAAGAATTGTTCACATCATAATACGATCAACGAACGTTTGCTAAAGTCGACAAAAATAGCATATATAACGGTATTTACCATTCGATCGATTATTCGACAATGATTCTTAACGTGTTTATTTGATATGTGTATGATTTGAAAAATGTATAACCAATATGTTCATCATGAATATTTGGTTACAAAACTGAACTGATCCTATAGTGTATAATTACAACACAAAACCATGTTTATCGTGTGTGGTATGGTGATTCAATGCTAGTTCTCATACATGTGCTCAGGTATCAACTTGTTATTGTCTCAACTGGGTTCTTAGCAAATTGAATCACGAAGGAACCATCCAGTAGCTGGTTAAATGATTTTGTCCATTTTTAGATTTGATGATTCTCATTTGACAGTCATTAAGTCATTATCTGATTGAATTGGACGTTCCGTTCTGCAGTTTTCTTATCAGACGGTATGTTTAACTCATGTTATTTAAATTTGTGGCGTATTGAGTCCGACTTGTAATATTGTCAAAGTGTTTGCGGTTACCACGTCCAGTAGACTATACTCTGTTTTTTAATTTTTGAAACATGTCTTATACATTAATGTTATTAATGTTTGCATATTTTGTGTTTCTTCTTCTCATTATAAAATTTCATTATTTCATCCTATAAATTTGAAAACATCTTTACTAGTTCACTGACATTATCTTGTAACAAGCGAAATGCAAAATTTCTGTCCTATTATATCATCGTTCTGCAGTCGAGCAACATTATTGCATTTCGCAGTGCTGCCTTTGCGTATTTGTTAATAGTTTGTTTAATTTGAAAATATTGAAGAACTAAATAGTGTTTACAGTAAACATTTGCACCTCCACTAAAGCTGCAAACATCCCAACAGTCAGTTTGTGCACTTTTTTCTAATTATTAGTAGATAACCAAGTAGTCTTGTGGATTGTTTTGTATAATTGAACATTGTATCAATAATCACAGCTTGCCATTCTAGTTGGTATCATCTATGTAGTGCACATACTCATTACAGATTCCTAATTAATATTTTTTGAGCTAATCCCTCTTGATTTACTAATCCTATAAATTTTTTGCGATAATTAACAATAAAATGCATGTATCTGGATGGATGCATTAATGTGAGTTCCGCAGTTGGTTTCACTTATAGTTGTTGGCATTTTTCCGCTTTCTTTTCACCGATTTATTCACTCAGCACAAGGACATCAAATTTATATATCGTAAATTCGTAAGCCAGCTTCATTAGTTCAAGGTTTTAACATTCCAATTTCCAAATTCTGTTCATTTATGTTTAAGATTAATATGTAATTATATTCTCATTCATCTAATCCGAATCTAACATTTATTGACGTTTCACATGTAAATGTAAATGTAAATTTTTAGAAACGTTACAGGCATTTATCGTCTACCTATATAGGTTAGTGTAATTGCCGCGTACCCGCCAACCTGGTTGAGGTACATTGAACACTTGATTATAGGAATTCAACTATTAGAATGATTTATTCTAATCTAGATCTTTAGTTAAACCACTGCTTAATATTAAAGATTCTCGTTAATTCAATTTTTCTTTTGTTTTTGATTTACACACGAGTATTAATATTAATATTATCCCCTTCGATTAATTTGATTCTTACTTCTTATTCTGTGCATTCTTTATGTTAAACAGAATTTTATAAAAAAACCATAAAAGAAACATTAATTAAAGCACTATGAGAACTTTTTATTGTCAGAGCATTAGACCGTAACACCGGCACATATTGTTTCCCACTTTTGTTCCTAATGTTGTTTAACTCAATTATATGGTAATTTTGTGTAAGAAGTGAAATAATTATGAAAATTTATATTTTTTTTTATGCTTTTAATAATACATTCCATAGTATACGGGAGTATGTGAATATACATGTAGGTACTCGTAATTTATGTGTGTACATAATTTCAATTGCTGGGAATTTTCCTATATTGTGAGGTGGGAGTGTGGTGACACATGAAATTTGTTTCATATGTACAGCTCGTTTAATTGTAATTGTAAAAAAAGTATGAAGAAAATGGAAAAAATATTTAAAATTTACATAAGACACAGGAAAATTTAATAGGTTTTTTTTTTATTTATATCTCTGATATATAAGTTAATGTTATCTTCATTTCCGGTATATTTTTCTATGTTTTTTTTTTCAAAATTTTATGTGGTCAATTAATTGCTAATTTATTAACCATATATATTTTTGAAAAAGGAAAAAAAGAAAAACAAACTAATTTTACATTGTTGTTGTATTATTGAAAACTATATTTAAATGGTTTTTATTTCACGTTATATTACATATCCGTTTGTAATTGATAAATATCGCAAAAATTTCTCATTCGCCACATGTTTTTATTTTAAATTGCATTTTATTATAGAATGTGGTATTTAACTTAAAAATGATAACATGAAAAAAAAATCAATTCAAAATTTGCAACCACAAAAATTTGATACCTTAAAATGTATTTTTTTTTTTTTTAGGTTTTATGGTTACAATATTTATAACAATTTCATTAAAATTTTTAATTTATATATTTTTAGTAGACATACAGTCGCCAAAAATTCAAAGATATGTGGGATAGATTCCTATATTTTCTTACAGAAATCCTCTTTGAATAACATCTTCAAAACAACTATATAATGTTAAAATTCTCACGAAATTTTTTAATTTGTCTCAAGTATTTTCGAACATATATAAAGTTTTGAATGGCTTTTGAAGAAAATTACGTATTTAATACCAAATTGGTTTATTTCAAATGTTTTTGCAAAACCGTTTAGACGATATAAAATATATAAACAGAATGTCCTTTTTGCAAAATAATTTTATAATAATTTTTTCTTTGACCTTTGAATTATTTATTTTATAGATAGGAGGCAATGTGTTGATAACTCAGTATGATAAATTGAATGTTCTATTGAAAGTTAAACAGGGTTCTATTCTTGACCCAATGTTATCTACCATTTTCATCAATGATATTCCGAATGTTTTGACTTTGACAAAATTAAGAATAAATGTAATTGGATGATGTATAATTATGTTACATTAATCAACTTCTCTAGTATTAGATGTTTTAAATTTTGTTGGACAAATAAATGGAGAGAAATGGTATAAATACACAATATATGATAATTTAAAAACAATCGATCAGCATTAACAATTTACCTTCAATTATTCTTAGCGTAATATTTGGCGTAATAATAAATAAAATCGCAAGTTAGTTTATATTGATCAGCTATAGAATTTATAAAATTTTATGACGACTAGGTAAATATGGGTCTGTAAACTCAATTAAAGACACTTCTATTTTGACCATATATTAACTTTAACAACAGTTTGTTGGGCTTTTCTATTATAAAATATTTGGAATTTTACTGCGTTACATTCGTCCACAAATTCAAGTTAAATTTTTATTGAGCTTACTTTTGTAATTTCATAATTCGTCGAATAAGTTGTAACATATTGAATTTTGGTAATTCGTCGTATTGGCATAGTGTAAGGAATAAGAACGAAAATGTAAAGAGTACTAATGATCCTTATCGGATGAATGTAGAATAAATCGATGTTTTTAATTTGTAAATTAAACTATTAGATTAAACCGTGTCAAACACCTTTTAGCAGTATAGATAGTAGAATCATCCATCGTTTTTATTATAGTCTCTCTACAAAAGATGAATTTAATATAACAAAAAAGCATTTCACTATACAGTTCTAAATATTTTGACTATATACTTATTTGAATAGTACTACAAATAATACAGATTTAGATTGACAGAAATAGGTTTGTGGTGATAAAAAACATAAATATTCCACCATTACAACATATGATATTTGTTATAATAATAATATACTTTATATCACAAGAACATTAATAGGGTAGGATTGGAGTAATAATGATATTCGAGATAAGTCCCATTTCCCAAATATTTCATATGAATAGACATTTGACCTTTGTATATTTTTTCACTATAATGCCCTGTGAAACAAATTATAAAAAATAAAGCACGTTTTGCGATCAGTGTAACCATGATTTGTGATATAACACAGACTCATTCAACTACATTCGACAAAGTAATACACTTATTTTATGCATTAATCCATACTGCTTATATAGTAGAATATACGAACCACATCAACCCCGATTAAATCCCATTGTTTAAATAAAAAAATACAGACATATTTTTGTCCTCTATGGGAAACATTAGTGGGATTGTTGCATTTATTGTCTATACACACTAGTCACTATCCATATAAACATAACATACATATTATATTTTATGTAGAATTTTAATACCACAAACTAGCAATAAAGGGATCAAAATTTAAACTTTAATATGGAAAAAAATATCATATTTTCTATCTCAATGTTGATATATATCTCGACTATACTCATATAATATATGATAAAGGAAAAGAAAATAGCATAATAACCATTTAAACATATTTATTTCATCAAAGGATTATATTTGATATTAATATTTTCATATTTTCCAGCATATAGAAAGAGAGCTGCAGTTATGCCATCATTCATATTTTATAATAATATAAAATTAGCTTAAAAATATAGGGCTTCGGCAATATCATATTTTATATTATTATAAAATATAATGTGTTTATGTTAGTTTAACGACCCTGTCATTTGTTATTTTTCCTGCTAATATTTAATATTATAAATATGTCAAAATATATTAATTTTTGAGGTTGATATATAAATTGGCGACGTCAGTTTTCATATATAATCATCTATTTACCCACCATTAATTAAATTAATAAGGAACAAAAATTTTCATTAATAGTAAGATGAGTTAAACAAAATAATTATATATATAAACATAAAAGATTGACTTTTGTAGGTTATAGGTAACGCGGTGGTGTGGTATTAAAACATGGAATGAAAGGATAATTAAATTCAGTACCTGCAGTAAATTTAAAAAATTAAAATTAAAATAAAATATAGGTTCTATGGTTTTCATAAAGGTTTAGCTGACACTATGATGATTAAAAACATAATTTTCTATTATATATAAATACATTCATAGTAATTAAAACAAAATTTCTAAATGATCTGTGCATTTAACAAATTAGTGAAAGTATGTTTTTCAATTTATATATTCATGTGACTCAAATGCATAGCTTTTTTTTTTTTAAATTAATGTATCTACCGTAATATATACAGAAAGAAAGAAGCTAAAATAATTGGAAAAAAATATCAAAAATTTTTTTTTTAAATCAACAAAAATTGAATTAAATGAGGAGGTCAAACCAATGACATAATTATTTACTTATTGTATGTACAATTTAAGTTTTGATTAAAAAAAAAATTCCATGTTATTCATAGTCATTATTACCATCGTAATCTATACACCCCGTAGGCGTATAGGTATAATATATCGGCATTTACATCATAATTCCATTTACTTTATTTATTTTAAAAATGTTGATTCACCAAGTCAACCAAATTCTATATTAAAATATATCATCATGTATTGAAAAATTATGTGTCCAAGAAATCACGATATACGACAAACGCAACAGTTTTTGGACTAACTGAAGGATGAGAGAGTTAACATTCGATTATAATTATTTACGTTCACACTCCATTTACATGTATACTGGAAATGGTAAATTAAAATCGAGGTATCCCATGTGAAGTATATACTGTTCAAGTTAATGATGGTTGAAGAATTGCTCATAATTAACTCATCGTTTCTTGCTTGAAATCAGTATAAGAGATACCTTTGGAATGATACCAAATAAATTTGGTAGAAAATTGAAAGTTTATTGTTTATATATATCTAACAAATATCCTATGCCACTCAATATCTTCCCATTTATATATCATACGTTTAAAATGAGTATTTCTGATGTCAATGTGTAATATATAGTATAGTAGAACCGGAAATAAAAAATAATGTTTTTGCAATTATTGCACATATTTTATTTAACTTGACACAGGCCATAGGTGTCAATTACGATGTTAGTGTTTCTGACAGTAATTTGATTGAAATATCTAATTTAATATCAAAACATACATACATTGAGATTTATATAGAATCCAATACAGTTGAGCCCTTCTATTTAACTGAATAATTAAAGAAAAGTGATACATAAATCTCTAGCTACATAGTTTTTTTTTACTTGCAAACCTTTAAGATTTTACAACAGGGACACTAAGCACAATTGTATGTCTATTTAAAACGTATTTGGTACTTAATAGCTTCCATTTTGCAATTAACAATATTTATCCCACTCAGAAAACATTTAATATGTTCCAGATAATGTAATTTGAAAACAATAAAGAATAAATTTCAAAAGTTGCATTTCAATAAAATTAATATAATTAATGAATTAACAAATAAATTATCTAAGCAAAAAAAAAAAAAAATAAATAAAAACTCTTAAACATTTCAACATCAAACTAATTTTTTGTTAATAAATCACATTTGATGTATTCATTCGATTATTGTTTAAATTACATGCTGCCGATGGCCGGCTTCTCTATGTCTATAAAATGTCTTAGCCAAAATTAAATTAGGTCTGACATCAATACCACCTTCTTGCTTATAAACGAGACCATAATTCTTAATTTTGAGTTTATTTTCTTTTTCTTTATAATTTTTTAAAAAGAAAGTACATCTTCTTAATATTATAATTATTATTCGTAAAAAAAGAAAAAAACTAAATCGATTGTAAAAATATTTGTTAAATAAGATGAAAAAAACGCTGCTTCTGCTGCATGATGATGATGATGATGATGATGATGATGATGATGAGATGATGATGATGAGATAATATTAATGATACTATGAATAAGACAAGATTTAAAACTAAAATATATATTATTATATATATTTAGGTCAAATAACTTTGTTTAGAAGACGACAACAAAAAAAAAAAAAAACATTTAAAAAAAATTGGAATCAAAATAGATATAAAATAAAACAAAATTTAAAATTAAAATAATATTTTCAAAACTGTGCCAAATTGAGCAATAAAATGTGTGATTATTTTAATAGTCTAAACAGATGATAATTACTTGTATGTATCATCATCATCATCATCATCACGGTCCCATGTGTTGAAATGTTAAAGATTTTTAGCGAATATTTGACATTACTTATGATGTCTACTATTTCGATATTACATTTATATATATATATATACAACTGTTCAGAAATATTTGCCAGAAATTCTGAAAGGTTGACGAACTCTTTTAATAACAACACACAACTTTTCTATTTTTTTTTTTATTTTTGTTTTTTGCTACAAAAATAAATTATGTTTATTATAATTTTTTTTTCAAATTTAATTTAACAATAATGTTTTATATTTTCTTGTTGGTTTTTTCTGGCTAGTTTCTATAATGAACGGATATTAAACATAAAAACAGCAGCTACTTATACTACTATGGATGGTTGGATACTTAGATGGATATAGATGATGCACGGATGAATGAATGTTTACCATTAACTTTGTGTTAAAGTGTATGCACATTTAATTATTATTTTAATTCTTATGTTTAAAAACTCAAACATATATATATATATATTATGCGCTTAAGTAATGTAAATAATTAGCAAATAAAAATAATAAACAAATGAAATGCAATATGCAATTTACAATATGGAAATGCATATAGTTTTTCTTGTTCAGAAATGCTTTAATAAAAATAAGCATAAGTGGTTTGAAATAATAATTTACGTATTTTTCTATAGCCGTGCATGTAGAATTTTATGGTAGAAGGAAGGAAGGTAGGTAGGTGGTAGGTAGTAGTTATAATTGTAAGTGGTTAAAGTTGGGATATTTTTGAAAAAAAAATTAAATAAAACAACATGAAAAATAAGTAAAAAATACTCATAAAGTGTTTTTTCCCACATTTATATACATTTTCCCAATAGTCGGGAATTATAAAACATAAAAAAGAAAATGCTGGAAATTAATTTCTTTACCATGTTGTTAAGTACACTTTATAAAATATTCATGCAATTTTTTTTGAATTTCCTGCTATCATAAGTTTAAAATTTAAGGGATGTTGGAAAAAATAAACTAGAAAACATACAGCCACATAATTTTAAAAGAAGTTTTTATAAAAAAGAAGAAAATTTAAGTAAATATTACATATATATATATTAGTATGATACATGTAATATATGCTGCTAATGGTGCTTACTTTATAAAATATTCATTTATGAGAAAACCTTTTTTTAAGGCAAATATATTTTAAATATATATTTTAAAATATTATTTAGGTCGAGTAAGGTTCATGAAAATAGCACAATGTCAATATAGTTCAATTTATCCTAAAAAATTTAATAACTTTATAGAATCTTCAGAAATTTTTAATATTTTAAATAGTTAATGAAATTTCTCGAAGGTCCCTAGACAGATAGAATTTAAAAACTACATCCAAAGACCCGTTGATACTAATGATAACGATGTATCGACATTTAACACATGTTATTCTAGCTATTAGAGCACTATTTGCTATGTATTTTAGGTATACTAAAATGACAATTTCAGTTCGATATATTTTCGTTTTTGGTAAGTACGTCAAATACAAATTGGAGTTACAAGAGTAGTGACAAATTGATTGATAGTATTGAATTAAATTAGTAATTGTACAATAGGTGAGGAAGAAGAGAATATACAATTAATTTTAATATTCAAATTATTAACTGTTTTTAAAAACTTTCATTAATATGATTAAAGTAATCATGTTGAAAATTTTCACGAAAAAATTCTTTACTATCATGAACATAATCCTTCATAATTAAACATGTGAAATAAATCAAAAGCTTTGTGATTGTGTAAGTTGCTTAAATGTTGCATACGTTGAAATAAAGAAACTTTTTCGAAGCTTTTGTTATTCAACGAAAAAAAATCTTTTTGTCAATTTGAAGCAAACTTTATTTCAAAATCTAAACATAGTCTAATATATTATCGACCTATTGAAAGCTTGAGGTCTGTCTACAATTAAAACGTAAAGATTCTATTGGTGTAAATTTAAACATCCTTAAAAACTTAATATAAATTAAATAATTCAAATAATTTCAAAATTAAAAATAAATTTAATAACCAAATCTTAAGTAATATGAAGGTAATAAAAAAAAGTAAACAAAATTATTTCATTATAAATATTTTACGTATATGTCAAACGATATAATAATCGAGACAAGCAAAAACGTTTAAAATAATAGCTGTTTACCAAAGGGATTATATCTTAAAGTTAGAATAGATTTAAAGATACAATTATAAAAAAAAATCGGATTAATTCTTCATTATATTTGAGTTAAATAGTTTAATAAACAGATTGAAATTTTATTATGCTAAAAAATGTATAATATTCTTTATGAATTTCATTTTATAAAACAGCATTCAATATTATTAGATAGATGAGCGAACGTTTTATAATACATTGTTTTTCATGTATCCAATATATATAAGGGATTAAAATATAAGTGGGTGCTATGTGCATCCATATTTGCTGCAATTTTAAAAAAAACAAAAGATTTTCAGCAATAATTATATGCGTTCAAAAAAAATTTAAGCCTGGAATGGAATATTGTTGTGTACAAGTTGATTGATTGTGAACATTTTGTTGATTTTCAGACATTGAGTTAGGAATACCAAAAATTTCACACTTCCATTGTGTAATTTATAATTTCACCATGGATGACATTTTTTTATATACTAAATAAACCCATAGTCAATTGTATGAGTAATTCAGTCATTGTTGCAAACTAAAATTGTTATAAGATTTTCAGGAATTTACTAAATCTATAGCCCTATTATTTAATAATCATGAAATGAATTTATATGACATAAAGTCCTGTTTTTTGTTCATTACCAAACCAAATGAATTTCAAATTAATATTATTGAATACATTCATTGAATTACATTTTATACGAGTAAATATAAATTTTTTGTTACATGATATACCCTCTACATGTTTCTTGAATATGAGTAATTTTATATTTTTTCACCTCACCTTAATGTTCAATAATGAATCATCCATAATGTAATAAATAACATGATTGATAAATACTCGTTTATAGGATACAACTTGTAACAATATAAGAATATAATAACATAGAAATTCAATTATAATATAAATGTTAATAACATAATTAAATATAGGTTATCAATTAGTAATATTGAAATTATTCTGCAAATAGAAGAAAATACTTAAGACATTAGTCTGTCTATATAGTCATTATTGCAGCAGTGTAAACAATACAAATTTATCAATTTAATCAAAAAATTATGAAAGTCACATAAATATGTTGATACTGTGTCATTTGCGATATGATTATTGAATAAGACCGATAATGTACAGAAGAGTTTAATATACACATATATAATAACAATTACTGTACTTTAAGTCGTCAGCAAACAACCACTAATGTGCAACATCTTAAATCAGAATAATTTCACTTCAAACCATCTCCTGCCACTGGTATTAGACTATCTAATGACGGTTCTTTGGACACGTTTTCAGATGATTGAAAGGTCTTCAATTACCCTTAGGGTTTCTCGTATAACCAAATAAATTCCACTTTCTTCTGTTGACAATCCCGTTTATCGCCTCCAATTCAAATAAACTTTAGAACTTATATAGAATTACAATTATGCTTGTACAGTCATATATGATTATTACATTAGATTGCATTTCAAAGCACACATTAGTGTCACGTACGTCTATGAAATTATTTTTATGGGAATGCACTTTTCGAACCATATGGTCTCCAAAAAATTCAAAATGAATATTAACACATTTCTACGTTCCTTTCTTTTACACCCACGTCCTAATAAGCCATAAAAAAGTTATTCTGTATTTTTCGCAACAAAGTGTACACTTCCACAAAAAAAAAACATATTAGCATCCCATACGAATTGCATATAAATTAGGATCAATTGTGACACCATGTAGAGGTAAAGATGTGTTTTTGAGAAACGTAAATGGTCATGCCATTTGCGTTTTTAAAACGTTGTCAAATGAAAATCTTAACGAATAAATTAGAATTTTTTTTTAAATTATGCTAAATCCTCCTGTAGGTAGATTTAAAAAGTGTACCAGCATATTACGTTACTTATTTTCAATTTCCATAATCTATATATATATATAATGCTTTATCTATAATAACAATCTTTAATCCACCGTAAGTATACAAAGCCTTAAAACAATTTTCTGTATATTTTCCTGTTTCTAAACTTAATAATCCTTCGTTTTATCTCTAAAAAACAAACTCATGTCTATAACCAAATTTTCCATATAAGAGTATATATATGGTTAGAAACTGGTTAGCTGGCAAAAAGCCAGAGAAGCAAAAATAGAAAAGCGAAAAATAAAATACAAATTAAATTCAATATGCAGGCATATGCAAAATCATGAGAAACAGATGTACTAGTTAGTTTTCCATATAAAATTGATTACATATATAAAGAATATATAATAAAGTTTCCAATGTAAAAGTGGTAAACATCGTAGTGAACTATCTATTCCGTAGATAATAAAAAAAATGATAAATAAAGTAATGATAAAATATACAAAGACATAATATATATCTAATTCTTAGTTTTCAATTAAAAACTTTTAGTAATAAATATCAGACTAATATTAAATAAAAACTACTAATTCTCATTTATCACATGTGCACATGTGGGTATGATACTTTAATAGGCGATCCTAATCAAATGGGATCATATATATAGCTCAGACTATATTCTATCACATAAATATATAACGCTACTATCATTTGCAGGATAATCTTAAGAAGAGATAACCACAAAATACCGAGTGTAAAACTTAGATTTACTCAGATACCCATGAAACTTTTTTTTTGTTACTTCCTATTCAATCATACATCGAAATTAACATATTCTTGTACAATTCACATATACGGATATATAAAATCCATGTCCTTTTCTTCCATCTCATATATTGAGTTCAATTTATTCCCATTGAATTAATATATAAAAAGGAAATTGATATGTTTTGTCATTAGACAATTCTATTGACGATATAAAATCGCAAACATAATACGAATATATAATCATTAACATATGAACAAATATTACGAGTATAGATAGAGCTCCATATAAAGAAACATAAAATCAATAGCATATAAACAGATAAAAAAAAAATCGATAGACTTATCAAGCATTTACATATAATATGCATAAAATTTTATTACCTTTAATTAACTATAAATAATAGGAAATATGTACAAAAAAAATTGTTATTTTTCTGTAACAAAAGTTCATTTGCATATCATAAAAAATAATATAAAAACAAAAAAAAACTTTTATAACGACAATTGACGCGACATATTTTGTTGATAATATTTTATTGCATTTTTCATTTTACGAGTATTTTGAAACGTGTTAATTTAGAAAAAGAAAAGTACAATATGAGAATTTGAAGAAGTGGATTAGTTTTGCCGGAAGTTAACCAAATGCACTATTCCCAAAAGGAATGCAGTTCAGGAGAACCCATAAACACATTTGCACATATCATTCATTTGAATGGACTAAGTTTTATCAACAAGTTGCTCATTATGTGGCATGTAATAT
>JANSTX010010134.1:0-17020 GCA_027564355.1 Penthetria funebris | reverse complement strand
ATTTTATGAAATAAATTTTAAATTCAATGTAATTCAAGGATTTAATAAACATCTGTATAACGACGTGTTGTGTGGTGATAATTAATCAATAGTTGCAATTTAGTCCAGTCTTTATGATCATGGTCAGTAAATTTATGATCTATACATTTTTATTCTTTTTAAGATTTTATGAAATAAATTTTAAATTCAATGTAATTCAAGGATTTAATAAACATCTGTATAACGACGTGTTGTGTGGTGTGACTTTATAATATGTGCTTTATAATTGTTTCAAGTTTCACACCACATTGAAATGCAATTAAACAATCGAATTTTAATAGTTAAAATTCATTATTTCAAATATACGATTAGCAACAACACTTGTTTAACAAATTTGATTCATGGATCATCAGTTCTAAATTTTATTGTAGACAATGTTCGAACATATCTTAACTCTCTATTATAATATCAAGCAATTTTTGAAATCAAGTGAAACGTACAGTTCAAAATGTGGAATTACTAATTTTAGTTAAATGGTTCATTCTAGACTTTGGTCTTCATTAAATTTACCTCAACATTTTTTTGGTCATATGTCTTCAAGTAAATGCAAATTGAACAGCATAGTTTTAGTCACAAGAAAACACCAGTGACACCACAGCATATAGATAAAGATGGTTTGAGTGACGAAGATGTTTGTCATCGACAATCCCTATTCTCTACCTCTTTTGCCACCATATGCCATTGTTGTTTTGTGATTTCAACTTCTTTCTAATAGCGATCTGTGTGTCCTTTAAAAATAATACTAATTATTATCCAATTTTTTTTTGTTTGCTTCCATATCATTTATCAATAAAAGAAATATTAAACAACAAATTCTAGTTGTTTATTTTTGGTATCAATTGCCATATAATATACTAAGATCATATATATTTTATTAAAGAATGTTGTTATTCAACAATGTTAAAGTAAAAACTTGTCAAAAACTAACCATTTTTAATGATATTTCTAGTCCAGTTTTTAAAATGAAAAATAAAATAATACTGTTTATATTTATTGCAATATATAATAAGTATAATTGCTTTGAATAATTCATGATTTTATAAATAATAATTTAAATTATACAGAAAATAATAATTAATCTGTTAAAAAATTATTTCCAATTAAAAAAACAATTAATGCGAAAATATGCATTCGTCGTATGACAAAAAGAACATAATATAATAATTTAATTTTTTTGTTATTTATTTTTAATATTTATTTAATTTATGAAGAGAAATTCTTTTAATTTTATTTATAACTAATGGTTTTTATAATTCTTTAATACGATGATGATCCATTTATGTTGGTGTACAAATAAGAATTACGAAAATTGGTTACTCGAATATCTCAAGATATCATTTAGAAAAATAAAAATAAAACCAGGTCTATCAATTTGAAACGCATATGAGGAAATTTATCATACATGTTTGAAATAGAAGCCAATTACAGAGTAATTAAAATAAAGTTACTTTGTAGGAATTTAACACAAGATTATATGAAATACCATAAGTTGTAAAAAAACTGTAAGTTCTTCAGATTAACTTCTTATTTACATCTTTTTAATTTTTGTTTATGACACTAACACATAGTGATGAATTGACTAACAACATATAGTGATGAATTGACTAACAACTATAGTTTAGTTAAAGTTGATTAACACTTTAGTCAATAATGACGTGTGATGGAGACTGTAAAGATGGTGTCCAAATTGAATTTGTCAATTGGGTTTAATAGTAGAATATATTTAAATAAAATAAATAATTTGATTTCTTAACCTGTGAATAGTGTATACCATATTGTTGTTAAATAATCCAACATTTTCTCACCCATAGTTTCGTTTGAGAGTCACTTAGTTTGTTCCAATATTTAGTAAAATTGAGTATAAACTAATTTAATAAGCTATGGTTTTTAGGTTTAATACTTGCAACTGGTTTTAAACAACATTCGTTACGACGATGAAGTCGTATTGAACAAATGGGTAAGTATCTATATCTCAGTAAAATTTCTGTTAAATAGAATTTTTGGATTCTTTAAAAAAGTTTTTTAGCACAAATATTTATCAATTATTTTAGAAAGATTCAGTTTCTTCATGATTAGCATCCGGTACATATGAACAAATTAAGCGCAATATATTATTATTGATTTTAAAGGAAATTTTGAGCAATGTGTCATTAAGATAGTTGTAACATTAACTATCTAAATGATACATTAAAATTATGTGCAAATATGTGATGCAACACTAATCCAACATTAGGGTCGACTCGTTGCTTCTTATCTATGCAAATATTTATATAATTATTGTACATACATTTGTACTTTTTAGTTTATTATACGATACAAAAGTCAATCTTATAATAGTTTTCATTCTTTTTCCAATGCTCCTTGTGATTAATTGACTTTATATTCCAATAAGAAACTATTTAAAGTCTTCCTTCTACATGATAATATTATAAGTGTCTTGATTTTTAGAATTGATAAATATTTTTATAATTATCATCATCATTATATACAAGACAATATATTGTTATAAATTCAAAACACTTTCAAAGATAATAAATAATATTTTAATTACATATTGCATCCCATAAGGAATAAATTGCATATTTATAAATTTATTAAAAACATTTAAAATATTGCAATTAATTTTAATTTAAAATCAACATTTTAAACATTAACTTTATAGAGAAATAAAGACAATTATAATAAATTCAAAATTATAAATAATAAAATAAAAGAAAAAATAAATAACAAAAAATAAGGTGAGAATCTTTTTTTCTAAGGAATCACGGTTTATGACTTTTAACAATTTTATGATGTTAATAAAATTAAAAAAAAAATAATATTTTTATTAATAATATTTCCATTTGATGTTAAAAATAAAAATTAGCTAAACGGAGAACAATATAATAAAAAAGTGAATCTTTTTCGTATATTATTTCATAGAAAAATGAATGCATTAAAAATTTGCATTAAATAATTTGAATAATTTTATTTGTTATTTTAATTTTAATTTTAACCGTATACATTTAAATTGATTTTTTAACTGAGTTGTTAAGTTTTTCAAACAAAAAGAAAATCAAATATAATAAAAAAAAAATTTAAGTACATAAATTTTATTTATTATAAAATTTGAATACATAAATTTATTTAAAATAAAATTTTATACATTCATTTTGATTAAAGAATGATATATAAATTATAAATCAAATAAAATGTATTTATGCTAAATTATAATAAACCTACTCAAATTTTATTTGCATATTGCAATAATAAAATAATTTATTGTCATTTTTAATTTAAAATTTAAAAAATGATATGGTCATTTATTTAAAATTAAAATATCTATGCTTTGGTGGTACGGTTATATCTAGAAACGTATATATAATCCGCCAATATCGAAGTTGAATGTTGATCTAAAACAAGGAAATATTTGATGCAGCGTAGTTATTTGTTAATGAAAATAAGAAGATTTGGAGTATGGTTGTTATCTCATCTTAATTTATGTAGCTCTAAATTCATGCCATTAACATTATCTAGACAATATATATTTTCTTTTTATATGAATAGGTTATTTAGAATTTTTGTATATATCCCAACTAATTACAAATGTAAAATATATCTTATGAAATTATTGCATACAAATATTGTAAGGTAAGGTGACGATTGGAGTGACCGACCGACTACACGATATGAAACAGCTGATCAACAAAGTAAGAATTTCGGGGATTTAAGCACTACTCTAAATAAGATATCAAATAAGAGTTTGTGTAAATTGTTGCACCTTGAGGCGGGATACCATTTTTTATCCTGTTTCTAATTTCTATTTAATATTAGTGTTTTTATCACACTATATAATACACGTTTAAGACAAAAGACAAAAGATCTAACACATTTATAAACAGATATATTTCCCAAAAAAAACTAATTAATTTAGTAAATAAATTGAATTAAGATGTAAGTTTAAAAACAATCAAAATATCATTCAAAATCATCAAATACAACTTATAACATATCCTGCAAGATATAAAACAGGAACGTATATATATAAATACAAATAAATAATTGCATCTTTGTTGATTTAATTTTACACACCGAATAAACCATCAACATTCAACGTAGTGTTTTTTCCTTTTTTTTCTTCAACTTCTTGTAAAAATTCTTTTTCTGACGTTTTATTGCCCAAGTTATACGCATTATTATTCAGTGGTATGGTTTTTTTTATATATAGGTATATGCAAAGAAATGTAGGTATAAAACTGTTGCGTTGCGGATCAACAGCAATTATAGCTATCAAAAAGAAGTAAAAAACCAAAAGGTAATCAAAAGAAACATGATAAAAAAAAAACACACCATATACGAGTATAGCCTTAAAAACAAAAACAAAAAAAAAAGGCGAAAAAAAAACCTATCAAATTTAATTAAAAATAACACAACCCGAAGAGCTATAATCAAATTTGTAAATGACAAAAAATAAGACAAGTTTGTTAAACAAAAAGAAATAAAAAATTGTTAGAAACTTTAAGAACAATTTTAGACACAAATTTTCAATGTAAATAAATTAGTGTTTTATGAAGTACATCAAATAAAAAAACAAATAAATTGCCCAAATTCAATTAAAAACAATTTAATTAAATTCTTTTTGTTTTTCACTCAATGTTTTGATAAATATTTTTAATGCCATGGTTTTTCTCAAAAAATTAACATTTTTATATGCAGCAATAAAAAGTAGACTCTGAATGGAAATTAACTTGTTCTTCTAAATTGAATTATAATTTATTTTCTACATACTATATATATATATATTATCAATTTATATATATTGAAGATTTAACACAACAAATGTATTATTAAAATATTATGTCTGGCATACTTTTACAATTGAGAATTAGATTGGCTTTTATAAATATGTAAATACCACCAGCAACATCAGCAATGATGGTAAAAAAAAAACCGAGAAAACATTAACATGTAGAGTTAGTTATTCATTAGCGTTGCCACTGTTTTTAAATCCAATCAATAGAAAAATTGAATTTGAAATGAATATATGTTTTATTTTATATAATTTTGCAACATTTTATTATTGCAAATTATGTTTACGCAATTACTTGATGGGGAATTAACTACTTTAAAAGGAATGGAAATGCAATAGTTAAGAAAATAGCACACAGTCGTCTGAGGATCGAAATATCAGAGTTCTTGTGTAGAAACTTAAGTGCTAGTCTTACTATATTATTTTGTCTATGATATTCTGCATCTAGATATCAAACGAAGAATATTTCGTTCGATGATTCTTATATTCTCCATTTGATAAGATATCGATTGACATTGTATATAAGTATATTTGATAATCAAAACTATACAGGGAATGTGTTAACATATTAAGTTCCAGTATTTTGTATTAGTTCCGTTTTATTTCTACTAATTAATTTGGGTTTAAAAATATTTAAATCAATCTATCTGTCTTGTTAAATCCAATTACAAAAAACCCCTAAATTATATTGTCTTTCAAATCCATACCACAACTAATTACTTGATTCGTAGATTTTTTTTTTTTCTTACAAAATTAATATTTCAAAAATTTAATTCCCTTTATTTGATCAAGTTTTGATATATATTTTGAGCTAATATTATTATAATATAAATTGTAATTTAAATCTTATACCTATATCAGTAAATGCTAAATTGGAATTTCATAAAATTATTATTATTAATTAAAATTAATTGAATTAAATTTGATGAATGATCAGTTAATCTATAAATTGATCATTCTACATAAGCAAAATTCAACCAAATAACCCATTCAATTGAATGGAAGAAATAATTTGACCCAATTTAACACTTTATCAAATACTTCATAGGGAAATCGGTTATAAAATGTCTATTAGATGATATAGTAATAATTTTTCTAATTTCTTTATTTCATTAAATCTAAAATTTGAAAACACTAAAACAATTAACATATGAGAAAAACTCACTTGACTTTCAAGAAAACTAAACAATAAACCTAAAAATTGCTGACCTTAAATCAAACTCAGCAATTAAAAAAATAAACTGGACACAAAGTTCAACCGATAACACTTGATAAAAAATTCACTACTGATTGATAGTAAAAAATAATGTGTGAAATACTGGAAAGCTATGACATATTATTTAAACTGACGAATCTGATGTATATGGTGATCCACAATGTTGGAATGCAAAACAGATATGCATTTTTTCACTAAAATTATATTTCTGAATTACTATAGATTATGATGAAGGTTAACAAACATGGAAACGGATGAGATCAAATGGATATTATCTTAATCAGTTGACTTAAAGTTATTGATTTGCTGACGACATTTGTCTAATTAAGTCAAATATGAAGGCGAATTTGATACCGTTTGCGAGTGGGTTATATTGTAATTTCTAAGATCATTAAATATACAGTATTTAATAAATTTAATATTAAAAAAAAAAAACACATCAAATGAAAGTACTCATTAGAATTTTATTATGATAACATTCTTATCATTCACATCATATGTGTGTACATTCATAATAATATAGAAATTGAGTTAAACGAAATATAAAAAATAAAATTAAAAAAAAAAAGAAACAAATTAAAAAATTACTTTAAATAAACAAACAATTACATTAGCGCCTATTTGATAAATTATAATTTTATAATTGATGCAGTGATTTAATTAGTATTTATTTATTAGTTATAATAATATTTGTTTAAATGACGCAAATACAAATATTTTATCAAGATATTTTTTTGTGTTTGTTTTACTTATCATAGATAAATCACGAGCTAGATTTAACTTAAAGATAGGTATCGCGTGTTTTGACATAAAATTCTAAATCTTATATTCTTTAATACTTTTTATGAATAATCATATCATATCATAATTTTTAAGTTTATTTAAGTTATTTTTCCGATAACTTTGACTTCACACAATCTTGCATATACAATTTGATCAGAATACTGTGAATATATAACTGCAATATGGTTGATATATCGTATCGCATTTTAACTGCAAAATAATTAAGTAGCAGATTATTAATCAATTATGTTTTTAGTATGACGTTAAAAGGCATACAGGTCATAATTAAAAGGCCTGAATGACACTACAGCTGGTCACCATTATCTAGTTGAAATCTGATGAAAATGAAGTAATTGCCAATTTGACCATGAATCTGATGAGGAACTCATATAGATATATAAATATGTTCGATTACGAATGACCCAAAGGGATTAGTCGGGAATGGTGTAAAACTGAGAATGGTGAAGATCGCTCACACTGTTCAATCATAAAACCTTAAACTTAAGTGATGTATTGAATTAGCGTTTGGCTACCGCCAGTAATAAAACAATAATCAAATAGAAGAAGTTATTATTATTATTATGGTACAAATATTTGGGTAAAACTCAATTTAACGAATTTGCTGGTGATAAATTTCAAGAATGAAGTCTATTCAGATTTGAGGGTACATACTTTACCATCGAGTTCATAAGTGGATGTTAGGTAATACCGATCTAACGGAGGTGTTAAGTAAAATCCAATCTAAATTGAATAAATTTTTAACAAAACTGTAATTCACTTTAAAATGAAGTAATTGTTTACAGATATATTTAACAATTGTATCTGAATAAAAAAAAAATGCAATAACCGATTGCATAATATCTAAAAAGATAATATTAGTCAGTCAAATTCTTCAATCTACTGCGAAATGAAGAATTTTTGCATTGGCAAATTTCTGAATCAAATTTTAATTTGGGGCAAGACAAGTGCAGATCAATAACTGATGCTATATGAACACATCGTAAAACGATTATAAAGTTCATAAATGATTAGAATACTCTCCAAATGACATTCATAGATCTTGATATTTCGCTTGAAAATCATTAAGATCCCAAATTGTAAACTATACATCTATACACCTAACTAATTCACTGTGTAATTTGGCATTGAAGATCAACAAACTACGTATCGGTCATACTGAAATAAAATATATGCATTCACATTTTAAGTTAAATTTCACCCCATGTTAGTGAAAAACTAAAATATTTAGGAACAGTTACCATAACAAGTAGTAAAATAGATGTGATGATATTCAATAACCATAATAAAGTGCGGTTACATCAATTGAAGACCGTTTTCTGTGATCGATAAATGCACAGTTTAACCGGAAATTAATAATGACCATAATTGTGTGTGATCGAGACTAAAAGATGATATTAATATCTTGTTTCCCAAGTATATTTATTTTAGTTTATATTGTAATTTCGCCCCATAAAGCCCTTGAAGTGTAAAGAGTTTGACTGACGATGACAACAAAAATTTGCTTTAAATATTGTAGAGAACATGTGGTGTTGGTTATCCGATTGTTTATAATGCTATAATAAATTATCTATCAACATTGATGCAAAGTATAAGGTGAATAATTTTTAATGGATATTTGCTATCGATAGGACAATATAGAAATATTGTCATTAGCTAAACTTTCGTCTAAATCGGGATGACTTAGAGAGTTGAAAATTATATCATACAATGCACTGACATGACTATCCCTGGAAGTACTTTATCTCATTTTTACGAAAAATGTTTGATATTGGTGTCAGTAACCACTGATAGATTAAATTATTCTTACTCTAATAAAAACAGTAGTTAGTAAAAAACAGTGATTCCATCTAATTTTATATTCACACTTTGACGATAATGGTGCACATCAGGCATATTTTCTTTCTAGCTTATGTTATTCAATTTAGATGAAGTATTGTAAGTGTTAATGTATTTAGTTTTTGCGATAAATAAACTATGGATGATGGCATTTTCTTTCTGATTATCATAATAGTATTTACATGTTTTGACTTCTCATGAAATTATAATCAGTTGAACAAATTACACCTGAAGGTGATCATGTTAAGTATATTTAATTTATATAAACTATTGATTGATTTTAGAAGTCGATGGACATTTGTTGACAATATAAACTTATGGTACATATAATTTTTACAACAATTTTGATGTGGTTGTTCTTCCTCTTATATATCGGTTTCATGTTCTGACCGAATATTATTACAATTTAGCCTGTTTGCGAGATCCTTATATTTTTAAGTACATATAATTAATTATTAATTACATTAAATAACCATGAAATTAATTAACAATTTTTATTTCAATTGCAATTTACCGAATCACTCAGTGGTATAGACCTGGCATACATAATTTATATTTATATAAATAAGACTTTTTATCTGTTTCATTAAAATAAACAAGTTGATTTAGCTCCTGGTATTGAAGTTTTTTTTTTCTTTCTTTATTTGTTTTTTTATTTATTCCTTTTATTAAATATTAACATGCAATAAATTTCCATCAAATAATGTTGGACATAATTTAAACATGCAATACTGCAACATAATATTAATATTTATTGTGTGCTTACAAATTATTTATGGAAATTATGATTTTAAATAATATATATATATATTCGTGAAAATGCATCACTATATACTTGGGTGTATGCCTATTACTACAAGTATATATATTTGAATGCAGCAGCAAATGCAATGAATTAAGCATCATATAGGATAAAATAATAATAAATAATTTATGGTAAAATATTGAAAGATATGAAGAAAACTAATAAGAGAAGTCCTATATTATATACATTCAACGTGTGCTTTAGGCTAAGTTTAATTTAAGAAAAGTATGTTTCTGTTTCTGTTTATTTTGTTCCTGGTGTTTTGATTTTTAAATGACTTATTATAACTAATATATGTAAACATGAAAATACAAATTGCTTCAATATGAGATGTAAATGAAAGCAATTCATCATGAAGATAAAATGAAATTTGTCTGTTGGTTCAGTATGTACTTACATACTCTTTTTAATTGTTTTCGTTCGAATCTGTTCCTTTCTGAACATACAATTCCAATTGTAACATTTTACCAATTATTTTATTTCTTTGGTTTTTTTTTTTTTTGGCAAAATATTCCTTTTAAAATTCAGTCTTAGGTCGTTCTCTTGTTGGCAAAATATCAGTGGAAATAAGTAAGATATAAATAAACTCTCATGTTTGTAATAATTTTCAAAAGAATATATGAAAATTACTTACGTTATTTTAATGAAAATGAAATTAGAATTCATTTGAAGAGCAACGAAATTAATATTATTTTAAAAATACCAAGTTGAAGTAGAATATTTGGATTTTTTAACCAAATAAATAGAATATTATAATACTAATTATTATCAGAGATTTTACAACTCGTGATTGTGTTATAAATAAACGAATTTGATGGAATCTACACTGTGTACTATAAATTAAATGCAGCTAAATGACTAAAAATATGTAACAATGGAACCCTATATGCATTTCATTACAGTAGTCATTATATTTTAACTAAAAACTCATGACTTAAAGACCATAATCTATACATCTCACGAAATACGTGATTTGAGAAAAATATTTAGACATAATAAAATAAAAATAGTAAAAATTAGTAATAGTAACACACGGTTTTCAAAAATTTACATCATTCGAATTGAAAATGATGTAAATTAAATAACAATTCATAGTTTATGGATTAGATACATTCACAAAGTATGATTTACATTTTATGCTAAAATTTGTTTACACTATAACATAATATAAATGATCATATCGCAATGTGACTTATACATAATTTTCATCAAATATTTCAAATAAAAAGATTGCTGCAACTTAACTTATCTATCTTTTTAGAATGGGAAGTTAAAGAATAACATTCAAATGTTATGATATGAGCAGGATAATATCAATGTGATAATTTATGTATAAATAAAAAATTGTGTCAGTAAACGTAAGGATATATATATCTGTGTGATCGTTGATTACCATCTATTTGTCATCCCCGTCGTATTATGTTCAACAAATATTTCTAAAATTGTTTTCAAAGGTGCAGTTCACCAATTAATATTTGAACATTTGAACCATTACTCTCGTACACATTTTGACCACAATTGATCATGAATCATGATTTGTGCATCGATAACGCATAATTATAAATATAAAATTAGATTGAGATCATAAAAAGTAGCGATTGAAGACACACTAAAATCTTAATGTATTTAGTTTAATTATGTCTGAAGTAAAAAAATTCATAAGAATATGAGTTAATCGCAGAGACAGAATAAGTTCCGTGTGTAGATACCAATTTTGATTAGTTATTTGTTAAAAAGCAATAACGGTAACTTATTTAAGGGCATTCTAAAATAAACAATATGTGAAAAAACTAAATATTTTTAATTTACAATTTCCAATGTATATCAATTTGACCTGAAACTACACTTATTGCGTGAATAGTACTATAATAAGTTGATCATAAACAACAAGCAATTAAGTTTACCGTAATAAGTTACTGATCTTGCATTTCGAAATTTTCAGTAGTTATGCGAAAATCGTTTAACATGTTCATTCTTTAAATTGACAAACAACAATCTTTTAAGCTCACCAAAAAATACGGTGATTAGAGATATCGTTTATGTCATCGATCGCAGTTTATGTCAACATTTGCGATTATGATAAGCTAAAAAGAGACTTAAATTTTATTTGATTATCAATTTTTATAATATACCAAATTTTTACAAACAAGACATAATCACCAATTAGGCAAAAAAAAAAAATTTTGCCAATAAAGAGAGACTTCATTATTAACATATCCTATGATCATTTTGTATACGAGGTATATAGTTTGATATAAATTGCTGGACGTTAGTCGATCACTATATATAATCACTATGAATTCTTTTTCAAAATTGATATTTTTATTATATGTAATTATTTCTGTAATTAAATTAAATTGTCATTATTGTCTTGTATTTTTTTTTTCCTTGCCAATACATCACTATAATATATTGCGTCATTCAAATAGGAATAATTGACAAGGTAACCGCAGTATCTTCTTTAACAACACACATGTTTAAAAAGATAGATAGATACTTGTATTTTATATTGAACACTTCTTACAAAAATGCGAAATGTATTTATACTTATTGATATCATTTATGTATAATCTTGTTAAAAATCAATATTTATGAACGTTTTGATAATTTCGATAATTGTCATGATAATGTCACTTATAATTGAATATATTGTCAATCTATTAAGTGTCGTCAATTTATTAAATTAGACATATGTCTTTGATTTTATAATGTTTTGAGTAACTATTGAAATTTATTAGATGATAATTGAAGTCAAATATCTTATTAATTATGATTTATTTGTATACATATATAGACGAGTGTGCGAGAGTTACATTTCATGAATGCGATTCATAACTTTTTGTAATTTCTTGTTAAAAAGATTAGGTTTTTTTTTTTGAAAACAAAAAATCATCGTATAAGTAATTGCGTCATGTGAATCTTACTCATTCAAAATTCAAGCGAACATCGAATATGTTTCTTTGTTTCAGATTGCATAAAGGCAAATGAACGAATCGAGCAAGTTCGTTTGTCAAGTCGAATAGAGATCGCTATATTAAAATGACAAAAGGAGTATAAATTCGGCTTGTTGCAGGTGATTTTCAAAATTTGAAATTTAAATTTTTTTTTTCAAATTTGTTAGTTTGAACACTATTTTTCTGTTACAATATCAGTTACCTGATATTACACATAGTCTGCTTTTAGATAAATGTCGCTAATTTATTGTATTATAATTTTTTATATATTGTGATATAGATAATTTTTTTATTTTATATTTTTAGTACAATTGGAACGGGCCACAAATGGTGAACTGTAATGCAAAATTTAACATTTGGAACAAATAAATATATAGAGATGTTAGTACACAAATTTAATGTATTATTTTGTTTATTATGATTGAAAATTATATATTAAAGAATTGTGTATTTATCATAATAAAGTTCCTTCTCCAATGTGATGGTTTTAATTTTTATCAGAATTATTCATCAATTCCAATAATTTTATGGCTTCAAAATCGTCAGTTTCTGACGATTATTACTATAATTGAATGACAATTTTTATTAAACTATAGTTGAATGCTGAATCGGTTGATTTTAGTCTCAACGTAAACCATATATTTTGAAATTGTCAATGCATCTCACTTTTAAAACATTTAAAAACTGATACATCAACTCAAATATCAATGATTTAGCCTGATATTTGATTATAGAGCACCACAATGCTTAGTTTTAACAATAGTAATCATCTTAAACTTAGATGATATCGATTCATTCATAATTTAAGCTTTGCAGTTGAACTGATTATTTTGAATCATTAATTGCATATATGGCAGCAATAGTTCACTAAAATTACTGTGCATTCACGAACTTTAATTTTTTTTTTGTGCTATTAAAATAATTAATCATATGATATGATAATCAATGCATCCTAATGCATCCTTCTCCGAATATGTTATATTTTATCAAAAATAAACAGACATACATTTTCAAAAATTTTGTCAATAGCATTGTAAATTAATAAGTCTTACGACTTTGGTTAAATAGTCTATATACGAGAAAATGATCTGCTAGCATTTTTTCAATTAAATCTGAAAATTACTATGAAAAAAATGAATTTAGACTATTATTCTACAGAATGTTGTATCGTCACAAATGGGTTTAAAATGATCTTAATGATGATTTATTGTGATATAGAAATGTAATAAAATCTGCAAAAAAAAAGTGTAAAAAACCACAGTTTGACCGACATTGGCTTGATTTGTGTACGTTGTTAAAATGCATATTCATAAAAAATTATGGAAATGCAAGATATCAATGATTAAAATCAACTATATTCGATTCATTACTAATATAATTACATAATTAATTTATTGCACAAAAGCTATAGAAAGCGTTTTATTCCAGAAATTGGCGATCCAAATATATATGAACAATAAATTAAAATATGCTAACAATAATTATGTACAATTTTCCTTAATAATTTGTGCAAAGGTCATCTTTAATCCTATTCTATTTTTATATAATTATTAATATTATTTCACATATTGTGTCAGTAAGGATTCAACTAACTTAAAAAAATTATATATTTGATCTCTTAATAGTTTTTGCTACAATATTTGCTATATCAGGATAAGCCTATAAATTTTTATTTAAGAAATAAGGATAAATCATTTGCAATGTTGTAATGATCAAAACATGAGATAATATATGCTTCAACGTCTGACCGAAAACGGAAAAAAGTCACTGGTGTAATAAATCAAGGCTAAACGGGCATAGGACGTCAATTCAAAATTTTGCATCTTCAAAAATATTAATGTTATATAGTTGTTTAAGAGTTAGCATTGTAATTATGAAGGATAATAGAGTATTCTGCCATCAAATACAACTTTTGTTGGTTTTCGGTTCATTTTGCAATAGTTGATCGATGGTGAGACCACATATATTAAATTAGATTATTATCAAATTGTATTTTTAAAAACACTTTATCGATATCAAATCCAAATCTATTATAGTAAAATAAAAATTAGGTCTGTCAATGACATTTAACATAAAATTGTCATACATTTTTCGAATAGAAACAAGGACTACCTTTCTATTATGCTAATAAAATGTACTTATATTTTCTTATTATTTTAATTTATGTTCATTCTGTTTGTTCTATTATATTATAAGATTTTTAAATGAAATTATTAAATAAGGCACTTCAGAATACAATGTGAGATCTATTGAAATAACAGCATATCAATTGTAATAGTCTCAAAATAAATTAAGGATCATATATTCTATTTGATTTAAATGTTAGTATATACAGATGTCAATTAACAATTTACTGTTCCGTCGGGGTGGACTACTTAAAGATTAAATAATGAACTTAATTCACTATTTATTGTAAGGCAATTCATTAGATACTTTTTAGACTCGAGATTGATGCATTAAAATATTTTCATTTTAATTTCATAAATTAGTTAATATATACTCACCAAAACTAAATAAAGAAAAATATTAATTAAATAATATCCAGCTTATTCCAAATAATTTCTTTATATTGTAACTTTAATTAGGTTTTTATACTCTTTCTTTTTTTAATATCACTTTAATTAAACACTTTAAGGATCATCTATATACTGTATATAGTAAATATGGAAATTCTAGTTAAATTTATTATAATTAAAATAAGAACAAATAAAATTAATAATAATTTTTAATAAAATGCAAAGTGTATATATACATTTTCACTAGTATCCATACAGGATTCTATTATTAATATATTAATAATTAATTATAAAGTCTGTAAAATTGCACATTCAATTAATTCCACTTATATCACTCGTAATTCCTTATAACTCAACCAAACAAAATTATCAATTGATTGGAAAATCCAAATTTAATTAAATTTTATTTTACTTCTGTTTTCAAAATATAACAAATTAAAACTGATTAGGTCACTAAACGATTTTTTATCACAATTAATGGAAATAAAAGATTGTGTTTACAAATAATTACCACAAATAATAAACCACAGAATACCACTAATTATCCACTGTCTGTCTGTCTCATTTGTTCCAAAACAAAAAAAAAAGTCGCAAAGGAATAAAAAAAAAAAACAACTACTTAAAAATTATATTAATGAATGAATTAATTAATTAATTAATTACGTAACCGTTTAATCAAAATAAGAACCACGCAACACAAATGTTTTCCATCAACTAACTTTTAATTTAGTAAAACGATCCAAGAAAACCTTATTTGGCTCTATTCGAAAGGTGATTCAGATATATACTAAACCAGGTAAATTTAAATTAATCAATGAGTGCCCCGTTCAAAGCTCCTCCTATGTACTTGATGATATCCATACCAACATTTATAATACAAATTGTTGGCTTTAGTTTGGTATGTTATGGATAAACCAATGAAAAATGTTATATGAAGATTTATCTTTGATGTCTTATATATCCAATTTACCAAGTTTAATTATAATAAGGCAGGCGTGGTATCTGCCATATTACCAATGTGCATATTTGTTGTTTTTAAATAAACAAGAAGAAGTATCATTAATTCTCTTGTTTGGATTATTTATTAAGAAAAATAAAATGAAAAAAAAATGTTATTTATGTAGTTACTGGTATGGATACTTGAAATCACCTTTATGGCAACACACCAAACACAAGTGATGTGCAATGCTGAGAGAGGAGATACATGAAAGAATTAATGATGACCAATGGCTAACAATTTATTAACAATTTTTATTGACTGTTTTGTTTAACTTACGTGTAACTGATAATTAGTTATTTCGATTATTTAATGAGAAATATCGTTAGTAAATGAATAATATATTAATTAACTTTCAATTTGACGTATTATTTATTTTATCATATTGTAGAAATATCATTAGAGTTCTGCATCACGTCGACAAACATTTATAGATTTCCGTACCGCTTCTTACTGTAAATATGATCACATTATATATGAATCTATGGTATAATCTAATCAAATAGCAATCATGCTGGGAAAGTTGTTGAAACGATATGGTTTGCAGGCAGCATAAACTTGTTAAATTAACATACATTTTTCTTCATACTATAGGTTTTACGTAAATGGTTCCGTGATTGGGCAGTCTCTACTAGAATCGGCGGCTACCATATTTTAACTTAGATTAAGAGTTAATAAAAATCAAGGCATTGCTGTTGTAGAATATCTGGCATTAGTGTACAAAATGTAGTAGGTATTAGTAGGTATTTCACCGTTTATACAATGTCCCTATCTCTAACCGTTTACGAGATATTTGCATTATAAATTAAAAAAAAAATCAGAATATTATGAATTCCTGATACAAATTCATAAATGTAAGAAAATACCCACTATTTAATCAAATACAAAATTGAAATATCTCGTAAACGGTTAGAGCTAGGGACACTGTGAAAACGGTAATATACGTACTAATACCTACTACATTTTGTACACAAATGGCAGATATTCTGCAACAATATCTAGTCTGTAAAATAAAAAATCTCATGCTATTACTAAGATATTAGCATCGCTTTCAATTGCCAAAG
>JANSTX010010123.1:5512-18913 GCA_027564355.1 Penthetria funebris | reverse complement strand
TATATAATTTGGAATTATTAAGTTTCAGTCTAAATCTCCACAAACAGGAAGTTGCCTATTTTATGGAAACTATTATCAGTATTTACCTACTTTGGTATTATCTGAGAATTATTTCTATGCAACATAATATATCCAATTACTAAAAATATTAATTACTGAAAACAGCAATTTTATTAGTTGTATAGATGGGAAGTTGTGTTGGATAACTTATGTGAGAAGTTTGTGCACAAATCCCACAAGCAAAACAATACGACCTATATTTCTGGTGGTACCTCGAGGATGTACATTAGTTTGAATACCCTTTGGATGTTAGTCGATCACTCAATTCAATACTCGCACTACAAAACAAAATGTGCTATCAGGACCCATTATATTAATAATTTATTGTTATTATTACACTGGTACTAATGACATCAATAAAAATGATTCAATTAGTAATATCAAATTGAATTTATATGTAATAATAAAATGCCTTCAACTCATATATAATTTATTTAGTAAGGTAAAGTAGTCGTTTGTAACATATCGTAAGCTGTTATTATCGTGTACAAAAAAAAAAATGAAATTCCAGCAAATTGTAATAATATTCTTAAAATTATCGGCTACAAATTGTATATCATCCTTTGATGAATTAAATCCAGCATATTGTGCAAACTCATCGGATTCATTCAGGTTATCAGTAAATGTGCTTCCATTTGAACAAACCCTAAAATTACTTAATTGGAACAGATATCGCGGAATATATTTCGATTATAACCTCATGTACGATGAGGTTTCTTCAAGTCATAAACTTATTAGGACATGTTCTAAAGAACACTGGTTACCAAGGATTTGTAATAAAACAATACGTTTTGAAGATGATTTTGAATTTATTAGTTTATGTGTACTATATGTTGAAGGACATCTAAACGATAAGTATGAAATACTGATACATATTAAAGACATAAAAAATTCAAATAATTATATGTGGCTGACATTCGCTTTCGTGACTACCAGTTTGCATAACTCATCAATTCAACATTTTCCATATCAAATAATATCTTCGAACGAATACAAATCACTATTCAACATAAACTCGTCATTTGCAGCTAAAGTTTTGGTTTTGGACAACGGCTGCAAGACACCAAATATTTGCGATATTGACCTGGATGCCATAATGCCACCAACTACGAATCAATTACTTGTTTTGTTGTTACTGATGCTTATCATTTTACTTGTCATTTATAACTGGGTAACAAAATAATTAAATATTATTATGTTTTAATATTATGTGTAATGTATGAATATTTTAAAGTTAAAGAAATTTTGTTTTTTTAAATTTTTAACAAAAAGTTTTATTACTCCCTTATCATAATTTCATACAGTACAATCAATACATAAACATAAACTTTGTCTGAAACTATAATAACAGCCTAAGACTGTAAAATGGAACGATGTTGTTCGACTATAAAATTATAATATTATACAGCTGTTTGATGATAATTAGTCGCCTCAAATTTTTCATGATTGTATTCAGCATCAGAATTGAAACATATTTGCAAATGCATAATCAGCTTCAATATCATCATCATTAGCAAGTGTCTTTATCGTACATATTGTCGGTGAATTTCTCAGCACAACAATATTAAGTTGGCTCATCAAGTACAGCACTATTCTTTGCAGATTCGATAATATACTAATAACTGGCAGATATTATGATTGATACTAGAATGTAAATCAAAAAACAAAATTTGTTGTTTGAGTTGATACTTCATGTTCCATGCATATAGGGATAAAAAATAGTAAATTAACTTCGGTTGTTCCAAATGGTGTAAGATCTAGATGGGCCTTTTTAAGGTGTGAATTGGCGTGTTTGAAACGTACGACCGTAAATTTTAAAAATAATTGTACTATAACGATGTGATGTCGTTTAATTACGTCACTTAGTAAATAAAACTTTCGAGTGAACGATGAATTGGTCGAGAATTCTTCTCGTCCCATTTAATCACTGACTCACAAATCATAATTTGACAAATAATAACATAAGGGAATTAAATCAACGATTTCATTTTCGTAATAATCTCATTATTTATGCCTAGCTGGTTGTATTATTTACGTTAGGAAAAAAAAAACAGAGTGTGTCTAATCTTTTAAAAGTTAACCTAAATCCAATAGGTATACATTAAATTCCTCATAATATTTCAACTAATAAAAATCAGAAGTCTTATAAAGGAAAATAGGGAGGAAACAGAACAAACCACTAAATCGTTTCTATAGATATAATAAAAGCTTGTACATATGGAACTCGTATACATAATAATAATAATGGTGTACACCCTTGAGGCACTTCTACCCAAAACCTGTTTTCAATTCCATTGAATACAAAGTAATGTATATCGCAACTAGTTTTTCGTTTTTTTTCTTTTTTTTTCTGTTTTTCAGAAAATTACGTGATATTGATATATAGTTGTGGAAAACATCGAACATTTCTCTATGTTATATATTTGCAATTTTCTTCACATTTTCCTCATCCCATTTCAAAATTCGAACATTTTTCCATAATAATATCATATTGTATTGTATAGCAATTCAGGATATATATTGGATAAATTAAAGAGTTGGGGTGTTGCAGGGTTGAATATGAGAACCTATATTATATTAGATATTGTATTTTATATTATGTACATTTGTGGTTAAGGGTTTACGTTTTTACTACAAAATATATATAAAATGTGTGTACCATCGATTTTATAAAGTGAGAAATACCCCTAATATAGAAAATTGTGTTCATTAACAGAAAGTAAAAGATATATGGAAAAACAATCCAAGAAAAAAAATTAAATTGAAATCAATAAGTTATGTATTCCTGTGGTAATGGTCAGGATAATCCTATAGTGAATATTATATAAAACATAGCACGAATATAACTAAAAAAAAAAATCTGACAAAAGAATACACATAGAGCAAGCATACAATACATTACTTATCACGACTTAGTTTAGCAGACTGCCTCTTAGACTAGGTACAGAGAAGTTCTTAATCTTGATCGCAAAAAAGGTCATTACAACATTAAACATACTAAACTGAATATTATATAACTAAGAAACAAATGTTACAAATTTGGTATTGGTAGTTGTACTGACTGTTATGAATTTTGTATAAGAAAGAAGAGTACTTAAGTTATTGAGTACAGGTATTCTTAACTATAATGATTTAAAGAATAGAAGCGTTTTCATGATCCAACTCAAATTAAGACTAATATTTTCTTCCATTTGACTAGATAAAATTAAAGGTCATAGAAAGTATGCATGATATTAAATATGTAATCAGTTCAATCTAACAGACCATTTTGATCCTTTTTAAAAAGCGGGTGGACAATTGAATTTGTTGTGATCGTTAAGTTGTCTCTTGTCATTTTGGGGACATAAGGTGTTTTTAAAAATAATTGATTCGTATTTAATCAAAATTTATTTCATTATTAGCTACATTAAATGTAGGACATAATTTATAATCTGAACTAGATTTTATGTTGTAATCGATTGATTTTTATTTTATTTTATTTTTTTGTCTTCATTTTTGACTAACAAAATACCAATAAAATGACAATGTAAATAATGTTGACATTACTCTTACGATCGATCTACTGAATAGCCTAGTAATTGCAGAAAAAAAAAAAAGGACAGTACCATCCATAAATCATTGTCTGAAAATGTATTTAATGGTGAATGCATTTATCACAAATTTATTTTATTATAATGCAAAAAGGATTTAATCACAAATTCATGCATAAAACAAATTCTATCAAAAAAAAGGACAGATAATACATTTTTTTTTTTTAATTTCTAGTGAATTTTCTTTTTCCATTTTACAATTTTTTAAAATTTTCTTTTTTGGGGCTTTGATGTTTCAGAATATCTTGTAAAATCAATTGCAACAAATGATTATTTTCCAATATGAAAAATCTCTAAAAGTTCTATTACGAGTATTTTTATTTTATTTTATTTGATTCATTTTTTTTTTTACGTTTTTATTCCTTTTTATTGCTTTGAAATCCAATAATCTTCCTTATTGTACTTTTGTATCTATACGGGAGGGTGGCTGGTTGTACAGTAGCTTATTTTCATGGAAATTTCAATTTATCATTGAATTTACTAAGTACAGTTAGTTTTGTAAATGGTGAATAATATTTGTAAAATATAGGAATATTTAATTTAGTTTATGACTTGTAAATTTAAATAATTTAAAACATCCACAGGCACATTTTCCAGGAATGCAAAAATAATGATCGCATTCAAAAATCCTTATTGATGTAATACAGAGAAAATTTTATTTTTTACTTTAAAGTATAGATTATTGCATTTTACAAAACTGAATGGATTCTATAGTTGAGTATCCAATAAAGTTTTATATTTACTCGTATATAATTGAGTATATAATATGATATAAAAATAATCAATGATTTATATTCATGGAATCGGCGAGTGTGGAACACATGCAATAAGGTATTGGTGATAATGTTCTAGATTTCATTAACTATAGTGATTTTGTGATCTACTGAATAGGTCCATAGGTCCGAATTTCAAGTTGGTCAGAGTCTGAGTGACAATTCAGAAATACTGCTACAACACTGTGACAATTGATGGTGGTGTTGAAACAGATGTAAGCTTCCGCATATAGTAGGTTTCGTTAATATGTGCCATAGACGCATAGTTAAAATTTTCTGACCAAATACATTACCAAAAATGTGCGGCAACTGATAGATCTGGAGGCGATGGATAGAATTGTCAACCGAAGAAAGTGGAATTGTATCGACCATACACTAAGGCGGGCGGCGGTCAATGATATTGCACAATACGCACTTGACTGAAATATTCAGGTTAATAGAAGACTCGGTCATCCAAAAACAACGTGGCCAAGAGCCGTTATTATGGCGTTCAGTACTAGTGGTAGGAGATGAAGTGAAATGAAGGTCCAGATATCGTGATTAATTGATGATTGTTGGTTGATGTCCTATGCTTTTACGAGTGGTCGACATGATGATGTTTATGATAAAATATCTTCTGCTGTAAAAGAAGTTGAACTATCAGAAAACGGTATAGTTAACATCTATCAGTAATTTTAATTTAAAATATCCGTTCCACATGAAATGGACATTTCTGGTTTATATTAATGAAGTACGAGCATAACACATATCTACTTGCAATAATATTATTATCCTGAAAATTGTAGAAAATTAAATTAGGAGGATGTCAATCCAAAAAAAAAATGAAATTGAACATTAGACAGCGAATTATGTGTCTATAATTCGGGATACTCAATCTGATCTTCTTATTCTTCCAATAATCTGCGAAATATTTTCTTTAACTTAAGGGTATATTAATCGATTCGTTTGAGAAAATACTCGCTTATATTAACCAACATAAATCACAGATTTTATTATTATATTATTTACTCATGTTTTGTAATAGAAAGTCTAAGGCATAATATTAATAGCTTTACCCAAAAACTTCCCATTCAAATAGCTTTGATTTGTGTTCCTTTTCAACTTATGTTGTATTTGTTGTATTTTACGTATATTACGAGTATTATAGAATTCCTTAAGATATGTGTTTTTCTCCATCCATATGTCGAAATAATCCATTATTACTTTTCGAAGAAAACTCATATATAAACTTCTAATATAAGTAATAACAACAACAACAACAACAACAACAAAAGCAAAGCTAAATGAAGTTCAAATACTCTTCTAAGTACCACCAGATAAATACTTGAAAGCTTTCAACCATTTCATAACTATTTCGAAAACTTCTTTTGGTTATACGGTTTTAACAACTTTGACCAAAATTACGAGGATATTGTTTTCACATAAGGATATAAATGAATATACATAATGTTATACCAATAGTCCTCTTAAGCATTCATTTACATCCTGTTATATACTTGCTTTATATTTTGGACAGATGATTATCATTTTGTGATTAAATTTTATTATATAAACTAAGAATACATAACGAAGTTCAGGGTGCGAATGTTAAGATCAAATCATTTCATTAAGAATAGAAAATTTAAATTGCACTGACAACAAACAGACTGAAAAAAGTTAAAGGGAGTCTAAAATTATGTTATTAAATTATCCACTAATTAGTAGAAAATTTAATAACTTAAAATACCTGGCTACTTTAGTATTATGAATGTCGAAAATAAAAGTTTGTGGTAAGATGAAGTATAATTAAAAAAAAAGGTATGCGAAGTAACGAGTCTAAATTTTATTTTGAGAATGTTTAATAAACAAACAGCTCCTACTAATTATACTTTCCTAATCTAAATCCTCAAATTTTGTGTATACTTTTTACCTATTAGTTTTGAAACTTACTAAAATAATAACGAAGAACTGAGCAAAATTTGTGATTTAGTATCAGAATGTATAACAGCACGTCCAATATATGATATGCTGAATAGAATCTGGCGTTCGTCGCAAATACTGGTTGATATGAAATGTGATAAAATACATTGTTTTGATCAAGACTCGTGGCAAATACAAGAAGAACTATTGGAACTGACACAAAAAGCCATTACATTACACATTGATAGACAGGCGTGGAAAAGCGTTTTTTAATGTGTGAAAAAGTTTCTAAACGGTAAAAACGGAATGGTTTGTTGTAATGTATTGTCACTAACGATTAAAAAAATTAAACCCCTACAACAATCCGAAATGTATAAAGTCAAGGATGAATCCCGGTCAACAAATATATATGGTTCGAAGCTTATATGCTCCGTATTTGCTAGCATCAGCTAGGTACTCCTACACTACTTTACCGAATTATTCAAATTAACAACCGTTCAATTTAATAGTTTAAAAACTATAGGTACAGTTTTTTTTTTTTTTTGAATTATAATAATTGAATGTTAAATGTGTATATGAAATGACAAATTAAAATTATTATGCCACCATATGAGCCCTTGTGACATAAATGTTAGGATGATGCTGATGATGAGTTATGTTATCATAAAACTTTTAATTAAATTAAATATTATAAGATTAAATATAATGATAACAATATATACAAAAATCGAACAATAAAAGGATGAATGGATGGCCAGATAGATAGATAGATAGATAGAGTTAACTGGGATGAGTTTAACAACAGAAGAAAATATATTAAATGAAAAAAAAATTAAGAGTATTAATAATATGAAAAAATATGGCTCAACTTATTCCGATAAAGTTTATTATTAATAGTTAGAGATATTTGTGTGGAAAAAACCTGTAGAAATATCCTTTTTTTATTTATTTTATTATAAAACTTTTTCCATAAACTTTTTCGAGAAAAATTTACCCAACAAAAAACATTCAATTTTATTTCTATGAAAATATTATTAGTTAAAAGGATCAATCAATAACTTTAAAATGCAGAATTATAGTGAAAATTAAATATACTCATATAGTCATCGGTATCGGTTTTTGCCATAAAGTTGAATTAATAACCGATATATTTCAGGGAATATATCAGCTAGAAGGAGGATATTATAAATAAAATGATGTATAAGGAAGTGGCAAAGCTAGAGGGAGAGATAGAGAGGAGGAATATTTAAAATGGAATTAAGAATCTCAACTATTGTATATTTCCAAGATGATTCTTACAAATTGCATAAATTTTTTAATATCGCAAACATGTAGAAATCAAAATCATATTTTCTGTAACTTAAGGAATACAACGGCACGATATGGGTATAATCCTGTACTATTGTGATACAATCATATGTAATATAAAACTCGTAAATGATCTAATAATAATATTCTGTATACTGGAAAAGTATATCTTCTTTACAAAAGATATTAAAGTACATAACATTACGACTTATATTTCTGGATAAAGTAAGAAGTTTATTTGATTTTTCTTTTCTGTTTTATTAAATTTCTTCGTTCTTATTTCAATCACAAAATTCAATTAAATATCTAAAATGTTTGAAGAGCATTGCAAAAAAAAAAAAAAACAAAAAAAAACAAAACAAAAAACACTGGATTTCTTAAGATTTTAGATTTATCTCTCTAGGTTTTAGTCCTTTTCTTTTATTGCAACTTATTGCAGTTGATTTATCACATTTGGAACAATTAAAGTGTATATATTTAATAATTGTTTAAACATTAACGAAATATGTCAATACCAATTTGTGTCAATGATAGAACCAACACAGAATTGAAAAAAAAAATGATAAAACTTCTTTCTGAACTTCAATTACGAATTAAATTAAGTTCAGTCACATCATAAGGAAGGATAATTTAATTTACTTGCACTCTTACATTACAATTTCATATATCTACAGATGATTCAGATGATTCAGTGAATATAATTTTTATACAAGTAAAATCTTACTTATTTCATAAATTACCAGAAGATAAACCACATTCCTAAAACTGTAAAATAACTTTACTTAATGCAGTACATGGATAGGAAGATATACTTCCATAAAATTTAACTAGAATAGCTTCTATATCCGTCTTTAATATAGACATCTTTTAAAGCAAATTTATCTGAATTTCCTGGTCAACAAGAATAAAGAATAAAAATCCTAAATATTGTAACAATGGTACAAATATTTGTAAGTAAATAGCCCAAAGATAATGAAAAAAATCCAAAAGTTCCAACAATGTTGACATAAAACAATTAAGACTGCTGTACTATTTACTAAAGGTAGATATACTTAAATAAAGTACACAAACGATGGCTTAATTGCAACACACTTCTGTTTCTTAGTTTGGTGTGTAAATACGAGCACGTATGAAATGAGCTTACTTGAGTTGAAATCATCACTTCAATAAAAAGTTTCTCTATCCGCTAACTACGCATTATACATTCTATAGACGCACAAATTATGATAATTTAATTTAGTATGAATTCAATTGTAATTATAAAATTGATATCTTCATGACAAGATCACAAATGTAAAGTGTCTTCGAGTTGCTAATGTCTCTTGCTTCTCTCCTTTGGTGACACAGTGTAGGAATTTATCGACCTTTTCGCTTTTACTTAAATCATGGCTTCATTATGAAAAATTTAGTACAATGTATTTATTCAATGTTTTTCCATCGCTAGCCATCTTTTTGGCAGCATACGAGTTATGAGCGGAAAAAAACGACTAAAATTCTGATACTATCCACAAATTGATCGTTTTTTGGTATATGAATAAGAACGAAAGTGTTGCTCAGCCAGGTCATTAGTAATCGATCAAAATAATATTGATATTCGGACGGTGGGGTAGGACATCCCATTTAAGCCGTTTCCTTGTATGTTTTACAACATGCGGTCGAGCATTATATACATGCTGAAGAATGACTTTATCGTGTCTTTGTTTTTCTTTCAATGCTCACGACTAAAACGCATAAATTGTAGTAGTCCGAAGTGAACGGTAGGTTTTTAGCCGTTCATAATATATAACACCTTCCGGATGCCATCAAATACTGACCATAAGATTACAACTATGTATATTGGTTGGCCTGGCTAGACCATCCATTTGTCATCGACAGTTACAATACTATGCAGAAACTATTTTTTTTTTTTTTTTGCCGTTGGAGAAACTGTTCGTCGTTTCTCGGTTACAGTTCATATATGGCACCCAATTTATTTGTTTTTGGATAATTCTCATTGCTATAATATGTAATGGAAAGACTTGTTGTGTCACTGCCAATGTTTCTGCAAGCTCTTCTCTTATCAACGTACATTCTATGTTTAAAATGTACGCCAAGGAAACAGTTAGTAGTGTCTAACTCACATACTTAAAATAGAGTAAAAATATTGAAGTTTTGAAATGATTTCTATATCACACGTAAATTGTTAATGAACTATTTATTTCATGATTAATTGAAAGGACAAAATTATATTCGAAAGTGATCCTTGAAATTTATACATGTCACTAAAAAAAACTACTTAACAGATTATATGATAAGTGCGATGAATGCAAAAAAAAAAAACAAAAAAAAAAAACCGAAATAAATAATAATAAAAGGAATACTTAATGAATCCTTCCTTCAGTTTTTCCTCAATAAATAAAATTGTAATCGTTTGTAGAGACAAATATTTAAAAGTAGATATATAAATTTACATGTAAAGTATACATGCAACCTAAAGTTAGTTATATAATGGACGTGAATTATGGCAAAGAAAATATATGCCACTTAAATCATATCGATTGGATAGGTCACGTTTTAAAACTTCTTTTTTTTTTTTTAATACTTTCCTAGTAGTTTTTTCCAATTCCTTTTGAAAAAAATAGATAGCGGCTGGGTTACGTTGTTATATACGAGAATGTGTTAGCTAACTTTGATTGATGGAAAAAGAGGAAATTTTCTAAAGGGAAAATCAAGCTTATCCGGAAATAATAAACTTAACTTATCGATTTTCAATATATTACATAGGTTTCGTGTGCAGTTAGGGTGGATGGGTAGGTATAGAGGTATATAGTGATATGTGAAAAGATTGTATTAGAAATTCTTTAGCAAAAATGTTAAGTCTTTGAAGGAATTTAAAATAAATTATAAATTGACAAATAAAGTCAATGTTGATGGAGTGATTTTAATGGGAAAATTTTCAAATTTTTTAATATTGACGACATTATTAAGGATAACATAATTACTTAATAATAAATGCGAGTTTGATGAAATTTCCCTTCAAATTTAAATACCACAAGAAAAAAATTGACCATAATCAATGAAATGATTATATAATGTCGCACATTCAGAAATAATAATATGATTTAATAAAAAAATGTTGTGTGTAGTGTAATGGAATGGTGACAAGTACTGTTGTAATGGTCAACGGTTGGAATAAAATGAGCGGAGACCGAACATTTGCAATTACAGCAGCACAAATCATCTCAAAAACTACCACTTATATACGCACAGTAACTAAGTCGTTCAAATTGACGATGAACTTGCCCTTAAACTTGTTTACATGTTGCTTAACATTGATCAGAAAACACCAAATTTTCGAGTTAGCCATTTGTGTGCATCGCTTTCGATGACTCTGGTTGTTGAAGTTTTGTTGCCTTTTGTGCGGGTGTTAAATTCTGCACATTTCGTATCTCAGAATATTTTAACTAAAGTTCAGTATGCGCTGTACGCTTGAGTCTGACATCTTCAGTTCATTATACAATTGTACTCACAAGTTTGGAATTTTTTCAATTCGCGCACATACATTTTATTAACACGTAAACATTGTAGCTGGTTATGATTTTCCTCCCCAAAGCAAAGACGTTTGAGTAATGTGTACTAATATTAATAATGCAACTATTGTAAAACTACTATTCAATGGCTGCAAAACTAACAAGATGACAAATAGCGTCCTGTCACAAATTCAAATTTTCGAGGCGACCGGTCGGTGATATTGCAAATTAATCATTTAACTGGATTTGTCTGAGTAATAGAAGACTCGGATATTCACTGAAGATACCGGCCAGAAATTGTGAACAATGGCGCTTGTTGGTTTACCCTTGTGGAGTAAAGGTAAAGATGAAGTTAAATTAAAATTTTCTTTTAAATGTCATCCTTGAAGAAAAATGTGCTATATAGACACACTTCATTACTTTGATAACTAATAAATAAATGATTTAAATTTTTTTTATACTCACCATTAAATATTCAATGAAAATGTCGCGTGTTTGGGGCCAAAGAAGGGCATTTATAAACCAAATGTAAAAGCTGTTATTCATATAGAACGAAGTTCATATACAAAACTTACCTAGAATAAAGAAAATTATCATTGAATTATTGACTAATAAATAATAAATTTAAATTTAAAATAAAATAAAAACTAATTAATTTACAAAAAACATGCGAGACAAAGACTAAATTACTAAAAACAAATTCCTTGTGAAATAATATCAAGTCATTTCCACATTTTCCACTGTAATTTATTGAATTTCTTCTAGAAAGATTTATAATAATAAAATAAATATGTTTTATCCTTAAATTATCCATTAAGTAAACGTTTTGTTTCCTCAATAGGACAACAAATGTGCATATATAACACATTGTATATTAAATAAGGAGACGACAAACATCAGATAATGATGAGAAGTAATAATTCGGATATTTTAATTATTTAATCTAGCAAATAAAGGAAGAAACACGACCTTCATAAATGTCATTAGTAGGAAAGTTTTTTTTAAATAATCATAACAAGTAATAGCTTCATTTCGAATTAAAGGCGTTTACATGAAACTAATCCAAGTTACATAACTTTCGACTACAACAAAAGCATCATCATTAAACTATAGACTGGACCTAATAATAGAGACTATTATTGACGATAATGACATACAAGAAAAAAATGTTTTCAAAAAAAAAAAATACTACATGCTAGACCAGATTTTAAGTGCATCATAACCATCAAAAAATCACATAGCGATGTTAATATGACTAGCACAGGATCTCATTACTGCGTAAACGAAGAACAAATATGTTGAAATCTGTTGAAAGAGATGCCTCAATATGACCGAGTACTTTCAGCACTACTTCAACAATGAATTTAAAACTCTTACGATACGCATTATGAAATTTACTCAATTGCATAACAAGGATAAACATAAATAAACAAAAATAAAGGATATATTTGATCATTTCACTTAACTAGGTCAACAATGTAATACCTAATTATGTGAGATCTTGGATAATCCACGATCGAATAGTATTAAAAAAAAAGAAGAAATCGACAGAAAGTTGTCGGATGTCATATCCAATCTGTTCATGTGAGACCCCAGTGAATATTTACTCACTCGGGTCCCTTTCTTGGTTATTGAACAGCTTTATGTGTTACATTTGACGTTGAAAATTCTATATTGTAAAATTGATATGGTTGGTATATAAGTTTCGCAAATTTTTTTAATTAAGTGATCTTAAACACAAGAATTTATTATTGTTTTGTGAGTCACAGAAAAAAATTCCAACAAAATGCAAAAAAAGAAAATAAAAATGACTAACAAAATAAATTTGTAATTTAAATTTGAATGCCTCGTTTTGATATGAACAAAAAATATGTCTACTTCTGCTTATTTTGACTATACAACAGGATAGCGATTTTTCATTTATTTAGTTAAACTTGTACATATATAAAAAGGACGACATGGAAATGGAAAATGATTTTTTAATTGTAAAAACTAGATTGAGATCCTTATCTCATCCGTTTTACCCATTGTACCGCAATAGTGTACCCAACAATATAGTAGTTTTTACAAATATATTTCGATTTTTTTTCTGGCTGTAAAATGAATCTCATATGTTTACATAGAATTATACTAGAGCCATAAAGAATGTTCCGTGTTATTTAAAAAAAAAAAAAAAAAAAAAAAAAAAAACCTAAAAATAAATTTTCGGTAAAAATTAAAAAATTTTTTTAAAAAATGTTTTTTTTTTGTTTTTTCTACAAT